>JACEVL010000126.1:1647500-1685000 GCA_020284085.1 Aporrectodea caliginosa | reverse complement strand
ACATCTCAATGGACGGAATAGGCCTTAAGAAGCTTCTGCCTGCGTCTGGCAGCCTGTATTAGAAAACTGGCAATGATTGTTTTGCTTGCCGCGGTCGTTGTGTAACAGAGTAGCCTAAGGCTTTCGTTGACGTGTACGTGGTATAGGCCTACAGGGCTGTTTAGTTTGATCAAAAAGTTTAAGTTAGACGTATATGCACGCGCAAACCTGAGCGTATCTCGGGGTAGCACGGTCCCTACACCGGACCTTTAATGGCCTTGCACCCATTTAAACGTACATTTACATTTCTGTGTGGAAGATAATAATATCTTTTTTAATGAAGCGCCTGACAAACGCACTGCGCTGTACATTTACATGTTATGACAATAAGCCGTTTCACCATGTCGTGCGCGCATGCGCATTGGGTGGCTACAATAGAGACCTGAAAACCTATAGACATTATGGATTATATAAAAACATTGTAAACCCGTAGCGCGCGAGTCTTTGAGTTTGCGAACCATTGACAGCTAAAATCAATCAATGGTTCGCAAACTCAAAGACTCGCGCGCTACGGGTTTACAATGTTTTTATATAATCCATAATGTCTATAGGTTTTCAGGTCTCTATTGTAGCGACCCAATGCGCATGCGCGCACGACATGGTGAACCGGCTTATTAAACAATTCACAAGAACACAAATGACAGAAGAAATAAATCTTAACTTCTAACAAAACAGACAGCCTGCAATACACGGCGCTAATAGCAGCCTACAAAGCATGTCCGCCTACGGGACGCGATCTCGGTACCTCTCGCTCTCTATGCCAGTGTGTTATCCAATGCGCTATCGGGCATGAACATGACTGTGACCTTCTGGTCCTTTTGCAATAATCATGGATGGCGGTATGCTTGTATTCGCTAACGATTATGACATTACTTTGTACATCAAGGAGTCTAAATTGAAATTGCATGGTAATACAATGCTTGGTTTAAAATGGACTTTTGACACACCGTCCAATTATTGTGAATGGGGCGCAACGCACTCGCAATTGCCTGCTTACGCGCTTGTAAATGCTTATAGGGCTACATTAATCTAAGTGTATGATTCTATACTCCGCAGCTTTATATCATATATTTTATTGCGCTTGTACTTCTTTAGGCCTATAGATCATCCTCTCATGCGTTCTCCTTGCCTCATCCAAATTAAATGATCATTTGTAACCAGACAGATTTTCGGACAAAAATTTCGGAGGGGTTTTTAAGTTTTCCGGGGAGGGGGGGTGAGTTTAATTGGAAATGGTCGTATTTCTCCACATTTTTAGTTTTTAATAACAGTAATGAATTTATTTTGGGTTTTGAACCCGTAAAACCATCCTCTAAATACGTTCATGCTTCCAACTCACCCCGACCCATAGCTCCCTCACATTGGCGTAACGAAGGGTTTCAGCGTCCAGGGGCAAGAGTTGATGACTGCGCCTTTTTTAATTTTCTTTTTGACTTAATCACTCTTGTCATAGTACTGTGTACCACTGTCCACTGAAAGCTAATTTTGCGCCCCCTTGTGCTGCGCCCGTGGGCGGTTGCCCCCTCTGCCCTCCTTCGTTACGTCACTGCTCCCTCACGATAAATCTCTCCCTGCCAGTTCGTATGCTTGTCACTACTTAATCGACCTTAAATGGGGCATGCGTAATTGCAACTAGATTGATTCTCCCAACCTGAAATTTCATCCTTCCACCTCCCAACCTCAATTCCTCTCCTTCCCAGTTCGCCTGAACCTGCGTGCGGAACGGTTGACCGTCCCAGTACGTATTATATTCCAGGCTTGTTTGTTTGTCTTAAACATAGGACGATGCGACGTCCTTTCAGCGAGTGCCTCTAGCGTAATTATACGTTTCCGCTCGCGCCTAATGGCCGCCATGAGCGAGTCGTTTGGCCGCAGAAATGAGACTCATAGTGATGCGTCGTCATCGCCGCCGTGACAAAGCAATCTGAGCGCTTCACTCTGAACGAAGTTGCATCTAAAATGCAGCGTTCCATCAGGTCGTGTTTCCTCAAACAGAATTAATTACTCGCGAAAAACAATAACAGCGACATCAATCATCGTAGTATCATCACAAATACACTCACCGGACCAGTTCAGTGCACGTTTACACGCACGATAAGTGATTATAAAGTTAATGACGTTGTTGCGTCGTTGTGATCGTCATCATCATCATCCTTATCATCATCATCATCATCATTTTCGTCGTCGACATATTACGACTAGCAAGACCGTGTACACTAATCATCACAACCAGGGACGTAACTAGCGTTGGGCTTGGGCGGGCTTGAGTCCCCAAACGCAGCTGACGTACCCCTCCCCCCAAATAAATCAAGCACCCCGGCCCGACTATTATAGGCTCGTGCTACCGCTCTCGCCATGCTCAAAGCTTAAATCCCTCCTTCTTCAAAAAAAGAAAAGTCCTAGTTACGTCACTGATCACAACCATCATCTTGAATGAATCACTAATTTTTTTAAACATTCACCTTTCCCGAAATGTTAACTTTGGTCCCCTTAGGCTTATACTCTATTCCTCGTGACGGTCTTTTCCATCAGCCTCTCAGCCTTATTTAGGTCTCATTTACTCTGTTTCTCATTCTGAACTTTTCCGGCCGGTTAATATAAGTTTCCTCAACTTTATACTCCTTTGTTTTTTCATCTGATTTCTTTACTTCCACTGCCTTTTTCCACTTTCACATATTTTCCCGTCTCTTTCGCATTATTTTCCTATTTCCTCGTTTTTAGTAAAAGTAATGTTTATAAAATGCACAGGTTTAAGCCTATAGGCTTATACATAAGAAAGTAACTGATTAACAGAAAGAATCGAAGACATTTTCACAGAAGAAGGCGGGGATTTATTTTGTAGTTTCCGTATAGTACAAAATTTATTAAGCCCGAGGAATTGTCTTCTGTCTTTTCTGCAGAATTATACTCGTCCACTTCTGGATGGTTAAAAATGGCTTGAAGCCTTGAAAAATTCTCTGCTCGCATCTCTTAATACGTATGTCTCATTCCTTTTATGAACACTCAAATGCCGCAAATGCGTCTGTCACCTTTCATAAATTCATATTGACATTTCACAGTCATCGGTCTTTCCTTTGTCAGAATGCCCACATGAAGCGGAACCCATATACATGTAGGACCCGTATGGGTCCCATCTAATGCCCACAGAAATGACGGCACGGTCAGTACAGACTCTACAGTATGCCGTAAAATGCATTTTATTGTTAGGTAACTAATAGACGTACCTGATTACCCGAGAAGTCGATATCAAGTCGTTAAGTTAGTCGAAAAGCTTAAGCGACTCAGTCAGTCGATAAGCAAGTGACTCAGTCAGTCGCTAACTCTCCAAGTCAGTCGCTAACGCTTCTGTTAACGACTCCGGGAACCATTCAGACTGAGCACCCAAAATTATAATCCCAACCTTTCTACATAGTTCGCCCAGCAACATTGGCCCAGTTCTCTGCCCTCAAGGTCAACCGTGGCTGATTACTGATAAAAAAAGATATTGGTTATCAGAACTGCATATCTCGGTCAGTGCACGTGTCCTTTTCCCTTGACCGTGTCAGTTATTGCCATTGGAAACCTGTCGTTAATGGACCGCTGACCGAGTTCAGCTCGATACGTGGGCCTCTGGACATTCACTGTTTTATTGGACCATTCTCTTAAAATGTAGGCCACATCAGGCACTATATCATCCTTTATGTAATAATAATTATTATTAGACCGATTTTTACTTATTTTATTATATAACGGAATCCATTCCCGCAACAATACGACTGATTGTGGAGTAAAGAATCTGAATAACAAAGGACCGAGGAAAGATCCAGGTGGCAGCAGTGTAAACAGCGGGCTCATATCGAGCGGTTCCGATTCCAACCTCCTGATTACGGTCAACTAGGCAAGAAGCTAACCAGTTTAAGGCAGTCCCAGAGACACCGAAGCTTTTGGTGAGTCTTGAAAGGAGTAGCTGGTAGTCTACGGTGTCGAAGGCTGCACTGAGGTCAAGGCATACTGAGAGGCAGGCATTTCCATTGTCAGTAGACGAAAAGATGTTATCCGGTGTAAAAACGAGAATGAGAGCAGTTTCAGTTTGAAATGTTTTGTGTAGGCTTACATGTAAATTTGTTTCATATTGAAGTCTTGAAGACTTGAAGATAGGGAAGATAAAAATGAATTCCTGATAGTACTTCAGTTCTTTGTCTCTGTTTCTGAAGAAGTTTTTAATATTTCAAGAAATTCTCTTAATTTTTTGGTGGGGCAATGCCCCCATCTCAATTATTGGGAGCACGTGCCCCGGCTACCCACCCAGAGTCTACGCCTATGTCTCTATCACTGCCTCCATACCTCTCTCAGTCCCCGTTTCTTTATAGATCCATGCCTCTGTACCTCCAGTGGCCTGTCTTAGGGTCACCCCCCCCCCTACCCCCGTTCGTCATCCGTTCTGTCTCTCCATCATTCCATTCCATGTATAGATTATGATGCAAAATCTTTCTGACGGTGTTCCTATTTTCCTTTCAAAAACTCTCTCCGTTTACTTGATGGATGTTGTTTTCTACGGAAGAGATCGGTCAACTGCCAACCGTCAGCGATACATTCTGATTGGCTAATTCGCAGCGGGAATGCTCGGCTGCCATCTATGCTCCGCTGCAAAACTACAGTGCACATTTTACGTCGAATAATAACTAATGATAACAATAATAATAGGTCTAATAATGAGAATGAGGACGATTATAATGGGCCCAATAATAATGACGATAATAATAATAAAATAGTTATATAATAATAATAATAATATAATAATAATAATAATAATAATAATAATAATAATAATAATAATAATAATATTGTATTTGAACACTTGTTATAGCGCCCCTACCAGATTCCAATTCAGAGGCGCTCCCGACTACTGCGCGGACGCTGAATCGGAGTTTCACCCCGAAGCGCATGAGCAATTGCGAGTGAAGGACTTGCCCAGGGTCCCTACGCGGCGGCTTTGAGGTGGATTCGAACCCGCAACCCTCCAGCTGCAAGGCACCGAACATACCCCTATACCACCGCGCCCCAGTATATTGTGTTGTGTTGTATTGTATTGTACTGTACTCCACGTTTATATTGCGACCGAGCCACCCGCAGTAAAGATCCGAGAAATTAATCTCTGATAAACCGACCGACCCGGAATCGAACCCGGGCCGCCGGCGTGGCGAGCGGGCTACCAACCCACTCGGCCACTCAGGATCTCTATAATAATAATAATAATAATAATAATAATAATAATAATAATAATAATAATAATAATAATAATAATAATAATAATAATAATAATAATAATAATAATAATAATAATAATAATAATAATAATATAATAATATATATCATCATTGGGACAGAACCTCAGCACGATATCCGGAGATGCACGCGAAACCTCCTACCTATTTCAGCGCATATCTGTAATGATCCAGCGGTTCAATGCGGTGGCTTTCCGCGGTACTTTTGCCACACTGGACCTTGACGACGAGTAGGTGCCGTTCCAGACGAATTTTATTGTTCTTAATTAATATTAAGTCCCCGGGGGATCATGTATACCTCGGGGCATTAAAAATAAAAAAAAAAAAATAATAATAATAATAATAATAATAATAATAATAATAATAATAATAATAATAATAATAATAATAATAATAATAATAATAATAATAATAATAATAATAATAATAATAATAATAATAATAATAATAATAATAATAATAATAATAATAATAATAATAATAATAATAATAATAATAATAATAATAATAATAATAATAATAATAATAATAATAATAATAATAATAATAATAATAATAATAATAATAATAATAATAATAATAATAATAATAATAATAATAATAATAATAATAATAATAATAATAATAATAATAATAATAATAATAATAATAATAATAACAACAACAATAATAATAATATTAACAACAACAGCAACAACAATAACAGCAACAACAACGAGAACAACAGCAACAACAACTAAAAAGACTTCATGGTCTGTCATACAGAAAAAACGTTGAGAGACAGCAGCGGCATGATACCCATCACAAAACTGTTTGCAAAGCTCTTCGCAGAGCGACCATCCCCACCCAAAAAGAACCTTAAGCGTTTGGCGTCGTCACCAACGCATGGAGACGGCAAACGACGAGACAGCGTGACATTTACCCGTTGGTCACGCGGAAGGCGTCTCGCATGGGATGTAACGGTTTTTAGACACATTCGCAGTTACAGCTGAGACCAACTTCAAGCGGAGTATGTGAGACGGCAAATCGGGCAGCCTCAGCAAAAAAGATCAATAGACGCAACCATTATTCAAACTCATGCTTTGTGGCGGTCGCACTAGAGACCCACGGTGCAAAAAACCGTGCAAGGACTACGGAAGGACTGGATTTTGTGTTGCAATTGGGTGAAGGATGGCCTTACAATCCACTGGGGACTGCAAGCAAAGGACTTTCGGTGGCTGACCAACATGGAAAGTCCTCTGATTTTCTGGAACGTTAATATGTTAAACAATCATAACATTGTAAAATGATGATGATGATGATGACGACGATGATGATGATGATGATGACGACGATGACGATGATGATGATAACTTAATGATAGCAACAACAATAAAACAATAATAATAGAGGCCTAATAATAATTTTTCATTTAGTCTTCCGTTAATTTTTTATTCTTTCCTGAGGGATGCAAAAACAACAACAGTGGCGACAAAAAATAAGAATGATGATGACGACGACGAAGATGATGATAGGGTCTGAGAAATAGACTTGTGAATGTCGTAATATTAGCCTCTTATGAGGTCTATTAAAACATACTAAGGGTCTATCCGATCTAGGTTATGCTTTACTTCATGAATAAATTTTTTATTGGTCTAATCTGAGATTGAATTGCAGTTAACCACTACTTCGGACGCGTGGGAGCTAGTTTGTCCAGATTTAGGATGCTCCACTAAAGCTTCTCTATGGGCGAAGAAGTGGCAGAAAATCTACGATTGACTAGGAAAACGCATTTCTGAGCCACAGAGGTATGATTTGACCTCCCTTCCCCTAGAAATTGCAACCTTCTGGCCTGTAAGTGAGTGAAGTATGCATTCCATCCCATAAAATAAAGACTGGAGCCCGGCGTGGCGCAAAATCGGTTTCAGCGCGTAGACAGTTCCGACTTCGCGCAGTTTTGACACAATTAACGCAGTGATGAGACATATTTCAAGGTATTATGTTGCCTTGATAGCAAAATTCTAAATGAAACAGTATTGTAGTACGTGGAGGAACAGAAGATCAGTTGAATACGCAGTTGATTTTTAAGGTGCGAAAGTATTTCGACGAACTTAATGGCAAGGTTTGTTTTTGAAACAGATGTTCGCGTCCTCGCAACGTCAACGAATGGCAATATTTTCCGGAACCGTTTTCGCCGGCTTAAAATTTTTCATCACACACGAGGAAATCATACGTTCTTTTATATATCGACTCTCGGTTTGATTGACTTCCGGTTTTTGGCACACACTGTGTTTTCGGACGGTAATATATCAAAGGTTATCGTCAGCGCACATAAAGACGGTTGAAGGGAGCAAGTCAACGGAAGGTCGATGCTAAATCTGAAAGTCTGCGATTGGCAGTTCACTGTCTGTGATTGCCCGGGGGTTGAATGGACCACATTAAGAACTGTCCAATTCAGCGAAAGCGGCGCGAATCATGCTTATCATGTGTCCGTGACTCCCTTTTGACATCGTGATGATCTGTCATCACTTTCTTTTCACGTGTCAACACGTCATAACTCCTGCTTGATATATCCAATTTTTCACCTCTGCCTGTCTTGTTTTTTTGTAATGCACTTATTTATTGTATTGTATTGTATTGTATTTGAACACTTGTTATAGCGCCCCTACCAGATTTCCCATTCAGAGGCGCTCCCGACTACTGCGCGTATGCTGAATCGGAGTTTCACGCCGAAGCGCATGAGCAATTGCGAGTGAAGGACTTGCCCAGGGTCCCTACGCGGCGGATTTTGAGGTGGATTCGAACCCGCAACCCTCCGGCTGCAAGGCACCGAACATACCCCTACACCACCGCGCCCCAGTTGTATTGTGATGTGTCGTGTGTTGTATTGTACTCCACGTTTATATTGCGACCGAGCCACCCGCAGTAAAGATCCGAGAAATTAATCTCTGATAAACCGACCGACCGGGAAGCGAACCCGGGCGCCGGCGTGACGAGCGGGCTACCAACCCACTTGGCCACTCAGGATCCCTATTATCTATTCTAGTGTCAAGGTGAACTTAGTTGGGTGTGTATTTGTTTACATTGATTCATTTGAATGAATGGATACACAAATACACATACAAATTCAAACAAGTTAGCAAGTAAGTATATCCTTTATTCGACCACCTGCTAACCGCACTTTGGATAAAAACACACACATACACACAGGCTATGTAACTTCAAATGATTTGATATAGTCTATACAAATACAGCGGCATTTCTTTTGTCATGTATACGTCTTTCTACTTGTCTGTTGGGACTATTCTGGTGAAATTATCTTTGCAACTACTTCTTACTGAGAAATCCGTCCATCCTAACGGTGATCCATCAACAAAACAGGCCGGCTAAACAAGAGAAAATCCGTCAACGACCTGTCACAAAGGCTTTGACCTATAATAGAACTGCTGTCTGCCTAATCCGAGAACCAGAACAAGACACTGGTCACGTCAAGAGCAAATATAATTTCTTATAGCCTACTGAAGTTAAAAAAAGAAATGTAAGCACCCCATATTGTAACCCGCAGAAATTAAATGAGTAGTCTTGATTCAAGTTGATTGTATGTAAGTTAGGTTAAACGTCAAAATGTTTGTAATCTGCAAACCCAGTTTCTTGCCGATTTGATTTGATTAAGCCGTAAAATGATGTTTTTATCATGTAGCCGAGGAAAATTATTGCTTTCCTGTGGTAGCGCAAATATCAAATTGGTTTCCTGTATTTGCTGAGAAAACTTGTTTTTCTCTTATGGCTGAGAAAATGAGGTCGTTCCCTTAAGGTAGCTGAGAAAATAGAAGTTTTTCTAAGATTGCTTGTCTGAGTTAGAGAGAAAGTAAGATTGCTTTCCGAGGTAGATGGGAAAATAAGATGTTTGCTCATCGATTGAGCCTCAGGTATTAGATAGTGACGCTTAAGAAATTTAGCATTAGGCCCGTACGAGCAGCCTATTTGTACTTAACACCCTTGCACTTAATACCCACGTACTCCAATTTTGTGGCAGAGTACTTATAGTCTTATACCTAGGTATCAATTGCAAGTACTTTGAGTATGCACACCTTCACTCACTTTGAGTTACTTGAAATAGGTTTGCTGTTGAGTTATTAACTCAAAATTCCTATAAAGGTGGTGGTGGTGGTGGTGGTGGTGGTGGTGGTGGTGGTGATGGTGGTGGTAGTAGTAGTAGTAATATCAGCAGCAGCAGCAGCAGTAGCAGTACCGTATAGTAGTAGAGATCTAATAATAATAGCAACAACTGCATAATCGTTTGCAGGTAAAAGGCATCCCTTTTAAGTTAACAGGATTTGCAGTGGAATCGCAGTTCTTGTATGGCTGTTGCTGTACCCAGCAATGTAAAGTCATTCTTTATGAGGGGGGGAGGGTCCGTATGTGGATCAAATCTTCAACCCAGAAACGAATCCGACGTTAATGAACCGAGAGCAGAAGAACCCTCCACTGAAGCAATCACTCAGACGAGATGATGGCTGCAGCGAGGAGGAGGAGGAGGAGGAGGAGGAGGAGGAGGAGGAGGAGGAGGAGAGAGCCAGCACTGAGTCAGCGCTTCAGCGATCAGGAAGCGAAGCGTTGAGCCGGTCGCTGCATCAGCCACCAGCCCAGCCGAGCAGCATCACGGTTCTTGTCGTACATTCACATCTTGTGAGATGGAGACCAAGTGACGGAATAAAGACTGGAGGAGTCGTCTGTTTCGTTCTCACTTTACTGACGAATATTGAAAGTGTAACTTATTCCGTTCAGCGCTCGTGAATAAGTTGGTGCCCTGCGATTAGCTTTAGGGTAGCACTTTATAAATTTGGTGTTTACGATTAGAGCGTATATTAAGGTAAAATTATTCGGCACATACCGTTGAGTGATAATTTTTATCTTTGGAGGAACTCAGAGCTAAACGCATCAATTTGGATGTGGACTTACTAAATCTAACTTGTAGGCTTATAGACCGCAAAGAGAGGAACATCAATGGCTTCTTGAATATTCTACTGGAAACTACACCAGCGCCTCTCGGCGTCTATATTGGCAGACTTGCTCGGACCACAAGGTATGTAAGAAATTTTTTTTAAAGCTCGTAATAATTATAGGCCAACAAGATTCCTAGCATGAAAGCAAATCTAATCGATCACCTTAGAAACAGTCGCCATGAATTGCGGAATGTGTCGTGTGGAATCTGCGCTGGTTTCCGTTCTTCCTACTCTGCTAAGACAAAGTGCAATTATAGTCCCTAATTGAAACAGAGATAAAGCTCAATTAGTTTACGCGTGATTAAAGCAGAGGCCGCGCGATTAGACCTACGCGTGTAATTGAAGCGGAAAATTTACTCTCCCCTATAAACACCTGCGTATGATAAACGTCAATTGCTTTGGGCGAGAACAGGGTCGTAAAGACATTCAGAGCTGTTCTGCGATTACAACAGCCTGTCTGTAAGCAGTGTACGCCTACACTAGTCTTGTTCTATGACGTGTGGTCTCAGGACTTGTTACACGAATAACCTATTGTAGAGCGCTGCAGGTTTATTGTAGGATATAGGGATCGATTGGGCAACCGCTTTCACCGCGTGTGGTATGGTTTTCTCTAAACTCTTAAAGAGGCACTTTTTCAGCTGTTTGATGGCCACGTGTTGAGCGCTTCTGAGAGACTCTTAAGTGGCGCTTCGCTTTATAAATGTCTTGTTACATTACATTACATTACATAACATATAGGACTTAATTATGACACGAATAGCCTAACATTTCTTAGGTCTCGCATCTTTTTGGCGGAATCCGTACCGCAATCGCAGTACTATTCTTACTTTTTGGCCGCTCAAACAGCAATATAGGCCTACAAAGCCTATTGCATCGATTTAAATATATTTAATTACGAAAAATGATATAGACTTCCACGGACCAGTCGCTAGCGCTTAACTTGCTCGTTACGATTTCTGTGCACTGTTCAAGGAGAGCACAAAATCGTTAAACAATCCGTTATTGAATGCATTAAATGTAAATGTTGGCCCACACATTTCAACAGTGACCCTATGGCTCGACCGTGCTCATTTTTCAATGTATTGATCGGGTGAGATCATTCACCACGGCCGCCCGTTTAAATACCATAATTAGGCTTCTGTCGAGAAATCTTTTCAACCACAATCGAACTCATGGTTACGAAAGGCATAATAACACGCCACATGATTTATGTGACTCGTGGAGAGGGGGAGAATTCCCTCGTTCCTCGGAGCACATTTGCACTACACGATCAGCTTCTGTCGAAAGGTCTTTCCCATTCATCTGAGCTGTCAAATCGAACTGCGAACATAGTGACCTAACCTATAGTTCCATGTATATAGCCAGTGTTATTTATCTACGCCATTTCTATAGATCAAAATGTTGATTAATAGCTCCTTAATACACATTAGAGAGCACCACAGATAATTAAGCAGTAACCGTCTTCAGGGAGAAGGTTCGAACCCATACTCTTCGCGTCACAAGGCGATCGCTAATCCAATCCACTTCCATGTCGCATTATGCTTCTACAGATTCGAATCTAAGCCTGTGTAGATCTACTTGAAAATTAATTCTAGCTCTCCTCGGTAGCCATAATGCTATTAGAGTTCATTCAGATAGACGAGTTTAATGCATAGGCAAAACAAAATAATTGAATACATGCATGCATACAGCATGCGTCTAGGCCTGTGTGTATCGCTACTTCCAAAATTGTTTGCTCCAGTGGAAAGATCTCGCCGGTGCTTTAAACTGTGCAGGATTTGAGTATAATGAAAGTGAACTATATGTATACGGGTATACCGTGGCACGTCCAAATGATGTCTACGAAAGAAATTAATTCCCAGAATTCTTCGTAGAAACCCGGAGAGATAGCCTACACACATTTTAAAAGCCGAAGTGGAACAATTGTAGGCCTACGAGTTTGCAGTTATTCCACTTGTATTGTCCTACCCCTAGCATCTAATTTCTTGATGGGATTAAGTCATTCATTATATATATATATAATCGGTGTTATGATGTATGATACATATACATGATATTTATGTATATATATGCCTTAACTCTGATTATATGATTTAATTTATAAGTTAGAATTTAAGATTTTGACTTGGGTTCGTCGATGACAATTGGGGAATGCCGGACCTCGTTTTGACTACCCTTTGGAAAACCCCTCTAACTTGACGCAGCGCTCGTGAATAAGCTGATGCTCTGCACTCGACTTTCGAGTGGCGCTTTAGAAGTTTGAAGTTTACGATTACAATTACGATTCCCTGGCTATTTGCGCGAGCTGTGCTGCCACACTTCAAGTTTGACTGGTCGTAGAAATCTTCGTTCCACTGTTTGGGCTTAATTAATTGTACCATTTGAACGCACATCGACGATACAGCGCGGCGCTGTTTCAGTGATTGGGCTATCCACCTGGAATGGTCTTCCTTTGGATCTACCTGGAATGGTCTCCCTTTGGATCCACCTGGAATGGTCTCCTTTGGATCCACCTGGAATGGTCTCCTTTTGGATCCACCTGGGATGGTCTCACTTTGGATCTACCTGAAATGGTCTCCATTTGGATCCACCTGGAATGGCCTCTCTTTAAATTTGTGTCTTGTCTTAGCTAGAGATTCTGCATGCACTTTCTACAAACAGTTGAAATCTGTTCTCTTCCGCCAATGTTGAGCCGGGAGCGATTCAGAGTGCGTGATATATCATTCAATTTTGATAAAATCCCTAAAAGTAGCGGGTTATATAATTATATCTGCGTGCGTGTTTTATACGAGTGCGTGTTATATCCGTGAAAATGCGGTAGTTTATCTGGGAGAGACATGAATAACTAACGTGCATTATGCCCTGTCTATCAAACGGTAGGCCTACTTTGATGATGATGATGAAACCGATAATTTCTATAGCGCCGTAACACAGCACATGCCGTTACAAGAGCGCTTTAACAAATCCAAACGTCAGTCATGATACGCCTTAGAGAAGTAGCAAGTCTTGAGACTAGACTTGAAAGCTTCAGCTGAAATTGCTGCACAGACTGAAGGTGGGAGGTTGTTCCAGCACCTTGGTTCCGCCACAGAGAAGGCTCGGTCACCAAAGCACGTTTTTGATCATCGCATTATATAGGTCTGCTTTACAACTCAATCTCAGCGGGAGACCCGCCTCCAATGACGAGACGCGCACACAGTATGTGCCAAGGTAGTCAGGCGACGGGCCATGTAGGGACTTATAGATCAGCAGTGCCAGTTTGTATTCAGTGCGGTACGGCACTGGGAGCCAGTGCAGCACATCACGGTGTAATGGTGTTATATGGTCGTATATCCGTCGGTTGCATATAAGCCCCGCTGCTGCATTGAGTACTGACTGAAGCCTGTCAAGCAGATGCTTTGGTGTTCCAGCCAGAAGACTATTGCAGAGGTCGACCTGGGCGACCACGAAGCAGATGACCACCGTTTTCGCTGCCTCGAATGACAATGACCGCATGGCTTGGAGACTCAGGCTGACCGAAATGATGGATGATGTAAGTTGCCAATAGCGTAGCCAGTGTACACCTAAGCTATAGCTTAGGTTACAATGCAATGAATGACAGCAATGCATCAAACTATGACTAAGCGCCTCTGATTGGTGTGCTCTGCGAGAGGCGCTATATAAATTGATAGATACAATACAATGCAATAGCTATAGCCTACTTTGAGACGGTGAAAAGGAGCTTCAGAATGCATAAACCCATGAGAATGAATGTTCGGGATCAATTTAAGTTATTTTGCTATCTTAAAAATATGTCAGTCATTCCATTGGCAGCACGATTTCTGTAACTTTTATTTGCTACGGGTCATATAGGCCTATAATGCATGCCTGTGGGATACAGACCTCGCCATTACAACCCTCCCGGATACAATCAAAGTTAGAAAGGTAGGTCTATCGTCTTGGAAACGCCATATAGGCTAAAGACGTAAGACGCTAGACCCTTACCAATCGTGATGACTTCTTTTTCATCCAACATGCATCAAGCTATAACACAGTTTGGTTGCTATATGCTAAGAACTTCATCAGCGTGTAGGCATTCCATTCCGCATCAGTACCATAGGTGAAAATTAGTTCGTATACAGCTTAGTAAAAAAGAGCAGTCCATTAATGCAGCACTGAGAGGTAGACAGCCGTTCTGAAAATTGCAAGGCCTTCAAAATTATTCTTAGCGTCGGCGTATCAGACGGGTGTGCGCCTAATTAAGGTAAAATTTGCAGCAAAATGTACGGAAATTATAACAGCATAACTCTTCTCTGTTTGACTAATATCGTATCGGCTTTAAAGACAGTAGGCCTACACCTAGTTTAATTAGTATGCTTGCACATTTCTGTGGTGTGCAGGACCTGTCAAACATGCCATTAACGCCAGCTTTACCTAACTGTAGGTAAGGCTGGCGTTAATGGCAAGTTCGGTTTGTAGGGCCTATGTAGCTTCTGGTGTGTTGATACATGCTTATGGATGCATAGCTACATCTTTGAATAGTTACTACCATCTACTGTGGCTTATAATTATGAAAGCGGTACTATAGAAAGTCATTAGTATTATTACTGCCTTCCAGTTGGCACTCAAACTGGTCGGCAGTCATTCCCGTCTGCCTCGCCAAATGACTTGATTGTACCCTGCTTTTGAATCGCCACCCGTGCTCGTCGAGACTTCTCGGTGGCGGCGCCGCGGATCTGGAATGCTCTTCCGCCCTCTGTTCGTGACACGAATGCTGCAAATGGTTTTCTCTAGACTTTTAAAGACGCACTTTTCAGTCTGATGGCCACCTGTTGAGCGCTCCTGAGAGACTCTTAATGTAGCGCTTTATAAATGTCTTGTTACATTGTATTACCCGGCACAAAGAATCTGGCTAACATTATGCTCAAACGAGCCGAGTTTCCTGTCATGTGATTGAATTATAAAGCATTATATAGGCCTAAATTCTGCAGAAAGTGTCTAAGAATAAGCCCTACAGTATTCAATATAGGAAAATATCGACGACAGAAGATGGAGAAATTAAGAACAGGCACTCTAAAGACTCTTTCACTAAAAATACTACATTTAAAACCGAAATGATTCTGCCTGACAATAATTTTTTGCCCTAGATTATCTGATGTTATTTCATTTCGCATAGGCCTATAGCCCTAATTAATTTTTTTCTACAGAAATCTAAACCTTTATTACATGCCGGTGTTTTGAGAATGTGCACTTCAGCTCCAGTGTGTAGAAGGCGTAAAACTTTGACATTATCAAGCGCAAAAAGTTGCCAGTAGGCTATCACTGCACGCAATTCTTCTCTCATCCATAAATAACATCCAGAGCAAGAATCACAAGAATGCAATTTCTATCTCAAATCGGCGGACAAGAACGCGATTTTATAGGTCCGTTCAGCATAACTGCGCCTTATTTTTCACGCGTGCCTATGGTTTACACCGAATAGCGCTAGAAAACCTTTCATCGTTTATTGCCAGCTCTCTGCCCCTAAACAAGCCGGTTTTTGCTCTGCGCCTGACCACCGCGATCTCGAGTCACCCTCATGGGAGGCAGTTAGCCGGATTTAAAGCGTCCGACAAAATGGAAGGCAGGATATTTGCGACGTCGTCGAACAACGGTGGCTAATTGAATGCAGCGGCGACTTTTTGTCAGTGAAAGATCAAACCCATCGCCCGTAACGACCGCCCTAATGAACGCCAGACGATACACGAGATATGACAATGGCGGCCAACAACGGCGGCCATCACTCAACGCAACCTGCGACCGACGTCAGGTCAAAAACTTCTATGACGTATCTTCCGACACGTGACCCGTATATGTTTACGGTTTCAATAAAATGCGAACTGCGCTCTGTCGAACGTAATAACCAATCTCGGAACTAGGACAGAGATTTATTTACCGGAACCAATTTTATACGTCTGCATGCTTTCTAGGAAATCAAATCCTACAGGCGGGCTGTAACTCTCTTGACACTATATTAACAATAAACGTCCAACCGTGATCGTAAAGAAAATGCGCCTGAAAAATTTCAGAAGCTGTTTTCGGACAAGTTGTATTGCCATATAGTCAACCCTAAAAGTACTAGCCTATAAAAATATACGCTAATATAGTTGCCGTTATTATACTATTTGGAATAGCCTATAGGCCTAGACACAGGATTAAAGCATTATCTGATGCGTCACTTTAAAGGGTTCAAGGCATGAAGGTAAGGTTTCGGAATAACAGATGACATTTCTTCGATAGACTGTAAGCTTAATAGGGCCAATTGGTGCACTTAAAATCTGTTCTTTAGCATGGGCAACGAGCAGTCTTCAAGATCTTCGCATATAAACCCAATATATTTATTATAATTAATATTATTAGTAGTAGTCGTAGTAGTAGTCGTAGTAGTAGTAGTAGTAGCAGCAGCAGCAGCAGCAGCAGCAGCAGTAGTAGTAGTAGTAGTAGTAGTAGTAGTAGTAGTAGTAGTTTTATTATTATTGTTTTATTAACATCATCATCTTTGTCATTTTTTTATTATTTAACTACAACTACTCCTCTTGCTACTGCAACTCCCACTATGCACTTATTACTGCTACTGCTTTCATTTCCACTCTGGTATACCTTTGATTGCCTATACCAAAAATTGGGCGATATAAATCAAGTAATACGCATTGTTGCACAGCTTGACTCGCCTTCATGTTCTGACGGTGCATCCAGGGCTTCTTAGTCGTGGGATCGAAGGGACTCAATGGATGGGAGCGCCTAGAATTATTATAGGGAAGAGTATGGTCGAAACCAGTGAGGGGAAAGTATCCGTTTTCTTGCAACTAAGCATGCTTACGTAATATAGTATTGATAAATGCATACATACATACATACATACATACATACATACATACATGCTTACATACATACATACATACATACATACATACATACATACATACATGCATACATACATACATACATGCATGCATACATACATGTACATGGATACATACATGCATACATACATACATACATGCATACACGCATACATACATTATACATACATACATGCATGCCTGCATGCATACATGAATACATACATACATATATACATTCTATTCTATTCTATTCTATTCTATTTAAGGACTTATAAAGCGCTTCTCACAGTAGGCCCTATAGCTACGACCTAAACAGAGGCGCTACCAGTGCGAAGAACCTCGAAACAAGAAAGTCTTAAGAGAACGTGCAGAAACAGTAGTGCTCCCGGATAAGATCTCAGCACGAGAAGGTCATTCCACAGCAAAGGGCCAACAGAGGCATAGGCACGATGCTGTGCTGTGGCAGTCCAAGACCGAGGTACTACTATGTCATGATGGTCTAAAGAGCGGAGAGGACGTCGTACATAGATACATGCATAGTATTAAATTCATACATGCATACAACCATACATACATACATGAATACACACATACATACACATAGGCCCTATACATGCATACAAAAACTAGCAATGAAGAACGGGAGAGGATACTGGAAGAGAGGATGATAAAAAGGTAAGTAGCCTAAGACTACACCATTATTCAGCTCATCGATTATAAATGAGCTAACGATTTATCTATGAAAATAATGCAGTCCTAGTAATGTTATCGTTGTGATGCTGCGAAAGTCTTTTCCTCAAGACTTCCTCCTAACCGCCTCTGCAGCCATGGCGATGGTGATAGCTGAAACGTCTGCTGAGAGAGGCGCACTTTGAGAAGATCTATCCGGTTATACGGTCAGCTAAGAGCTCCGCGGAGGGCTGTAAAAGGTGCTACATGAATGTTTAGTTAGGTTACGTAAATACAGTTTACATACTTATACACACACGTGCGTATATACATGCATACTTATATATATATCCTTCAGGCTTGAGTTAATCCCTACCAGAGGAGGGGTCAGCTACTGAAGTGATCCATAGAAAAGTATGGACATTCGGCCCGGTGGAGGTTTAATAAAAACTTTCTCACTGGATATATATATCTCTCTCCTTCAGGTTTGAATTAATCCCTCCCAGCAGAGGGGGTGGCTACAGGGATCCTTCTTCTCCATCTGTTTCTGTCACCAGTATCTTTTTCTTCAGTCTGAGAGACTTCAGGTCTTGGTGTATCATGTCTCCCCATCCCTTCTTCTGCCGTCCCCGACTGCGGCGTCCGGTGACCTCTGCTCTCATAATTCTTTTCATGCAGGTTTCATCGTTGTACACCTTTCCCTTGAGGTGAATCGGCATTTTGGCGTCACACAATACACCCGTTAAGTCTGTCCACTTTGGCCAATCGGCCTTCGTCCTGTTCTTGACATCATGTTCACAACAACCCTTAGCGTTCATTACCGATCAAAGATATTTAAATGTTTCAGTTTGTTTAAATACGTTTCTAGCCCTGTCCCAGTGACCATTGCTGTCTCATCCGTTTTAGAGCAGACCATGGTTTCTGTCTTATTATTGTTTACTTTAAGACCCTTGCCTTATACTTATAATATATACACACATTTGAGGGGTTCCTAGTTCGTATAGGCTACCATGCGCTTTATAAACGTCCGTACATGAATAAATACATGCATAGAACATACCACCTTGCATACATACAAACATACATATGCACATACATATATACATCAGAACATTGCAATGCATTGTCTGTATTTATATAGTGCCTTTTATACCACTAGAAATGTTGGATTTATGAGACAAGTTAATACACAATGTCACAACTGATCGCTTAGTTTAACGGAAATTTTGAAACTGTCCCTTTGTTTTGACGGAGAATTGAAGTCCAGACCTTTTGGTTGACATTCATGGGCGATAGCCACTAGACCACAGATCGTAAAGAACCGTCGAAAATAATGGACTGGAGCGGAATCAGAGGAATATGACATTAACCATCGAATGGAAATGCTGGAACTGTCCAATTTTCTCACTGCCTCACTGCCTCACAATCTCCGGACTATTATAGAACGTACTCTTCGCCACTGATGCACCAACCATAAAACTCACTCGGTCTCAAGACACGGACACATACACACACAGACATACACAAACACACAAACATGCAAACACATGCACACACACGCACACACATATAATATACGCACACATGCAAATCACAAATACAGACTCGTGTACAAACACATATGCACAGCTGCACACACATATGCACACACGCACGCATGCATACACACGTACCCACACATATACACATACATAAACACGCACACAAACGCACACATACAAACACGTGCAGTGGTGCACACGCATTTGTACACAGGCAGACGCACAAAGGCGCAGATGTAGACAGACACAGAGCCAGAGGTGTTTCTTCCATGATGGAGGTTACGGATCCACGAACGCATATTTACCCGTATACATCAACGTATATGACAGGTGGAGATCATACGGTCGGCGCTGTCTCTGCAACCAAAGCAACACCAGCAGCATCAGGACCATCATCATCAGCATCAGCAACCGACCTGACCTGTTTTCATCCGACGACGATGAAGATGACGACGATGATGTGATCTATGCCGCATAATAATTGGCGACAGCAGCAACAGTAACAGCATGGAAGCCATTTCCTCTTTCTCATAAACATAGTCATCATCCCTAGCTCTTTAAGCATATACACGCCCTACATGCTTTTCTGAATATATATATATATATATATATATATATATATATATATATATATAAGCAGTATTATGCATACACATAATTATATAAGCACAGATTATGTATAATATATAAATATGCATGCATACGCTTAAATTTAGAAGTGCATGATATATATACACACATATATACATATGTATGTATTTACACACACATATATAAATATATGTGTATTTCTGTATTGCATAATCGAACTTGACCACTTAAGAATAATTGTGACCAACGCCATTATTCCTCGACACGGTCCTATTTATAAATGGGGCTGTGTGCGCTGGGCTGGTTTATTACTTCTAGGGGATAGACCAGTCGCTGTAGACAACACGGCACCCTAAGCAAGGTACGATTGTCAGGCTTTCTCTTTTGCTCGCTATCTTCGCTGCATAACGTGTGTGCGAGAGACTTCCAGCGCTGACTTTTCCGAGCATTATTTGCCTTTGAATGACCTAGCTGCTCTTAATTACTTCCAATATATCAACGAGAAGATCGTTCGAAGGTTCCTCGGATGCACTATACAATTTTCAGTCCTTTAACACTTTAACGACGAGTTGCATTGGCTTCCCAGTCGCTTTTAGTAACCTCTCGCCGTTAAAGTGTTAAATAGATAGGCTACATGAAAATATATATTCATGATACATACATGTATACATACATGCACACATGCATACATACATACACACATACATACATAGATACATAATAGCGATAAAACGATTACAATACTAATAATAATAATAATAATAATAATAATAATAATAATAATAATAATAATAATAATAATAATAATAATAATAATAATAATAATAATAATAATAATAATAATAATAATAATAAAGGAACCACCAGGTCTACTACGCACGGACGGCAGAAGACCAGACGGCCTGACAATGATTCCATGGCGCGCGGGTCGTCATCTGGTGTGGGACGCGACGGTGGTAGATACCCTTGCTCCATCATACATCCAGGCAACGGCAGCGACGGCGGGCGCGGCAGCCGAGATCGCCACGGACAGGAAAATGACCAAGTACAATGCACTCTTAAACACGCACTTTTTCGTGCCTCTAGCTCTCGAGACCTTAGGTCCAATTAACACCACTGGCCAAAACTTTATATCAGATCTAGGTCGTAGTCTGACGCTGTCCACAGGAGACAAGAGAGAGACCTGCTTCTTGCTGCAGCGTCTCTCTATAACTGTCCAGCGGTTCAACTCGGTGGCTTTCCGCGGCACTTTAGCGGAGCCAGATCTTAGGGAGATATGACACTAACGGCACTTATGACGTTCTTTTTAGACAGCTACTGCATGCTTGTCTAATGTAGCTTTCAGTATTGATGTTGATTGATGGAGAGAATAAATATAGTTGTTATAATAATAATAATAATAATAATAATAATAATAATAATAATAATAATAATAATAATAATAATAATAATAATAATAATAATAATAATAATAATAATAATAATAATAATAATAACAATAACAATAACAATAACAATAACAATAATAATAATAATAATAATAATAATAATAATAATAATAATAATAATAATAATAATAATAATAATAATAATAATAATAATAATAATAATAATAATAATAATAATAACAATAATAATAATAATAATAAAAATAATAATAATAATAATAAGACGAGTTGTATAGCGCCATAACACAGCCGAAGCCGAAGAAAAGAAATCAGAGCATGCGTTCAAAATGCCATTAACAATCTTACGATAGGCCTACTTTAAAAAGAAAAGTTTTGAGCTGTAAGAATGCTAGGAGACTTGGGTAGACTACAGACTGTAATCAAGAAGATATATCGAGAATTTTGTATCGTAGTCGTACACTTCAAATTTTAAAGCGTTACTCAAACGCTAAGCCCAGGGCACCAGTATAGTGGGGTCGTTTCAGCATATACAGTTGAAAAAGGGTTTGGCCATACTTATTTTGTCGTATTGTTTTAGTTCTTGGTGAGAGGCAGATGAAAATAAAAGCAAAAACAATCGACATTTGTTGTAAGAGCAACACTCTATGTTGTAGTTTCGAGATACGCTGGCGCGGAATTTCCTTTTAGTTGCGCTATATAAATGTCCCAATTATCTACGCGTTGGTACGTTTTATGAACATGTCAGCCGTCGGTCGTGGATAAAAATCGGACACGACCAGCACACAAACAGACACATACGTACACACATACACACACACGCAACGAGAGAGAGACAGAGACAGAGACAGGCAGACAGAGACAGACAGACAGAGACAGACAGACAGAGAAACAGAGAGAGATACAGACAGACAGATAGACACATGCAGAGACAGACAGACAGATTTAGTCGATTTTGACTTTTTGACCTTGAAATAATCTTAGAATGTGTTGGCCTTTTAGTACTGTGTCTTTTCGAATGTAAGGCCCTTAATTATCGACGAACAGAGCAAACAGGTAAACGAATCACCCAAATGGAACAATATCCTATTTGGCCGAGTTACGGCCATTTTCCTTTGAAAAGTTAATCAAAATCCGACTCTTCGTTCATTTTCTGTGATACAAAATGGACCAAAGTTCCAAGACCCGAGCATAGCGCCTACAGTCCTGGTACTTTGAGAGGTCTATTGCCAGAATACTCAGAACACACCAGAGATTCTTATATTGTAATCTAACAGTTACTGATCTTCGGAAACGCAATAATGAATAGCTGACATTTCGCAACGTCGTTGTTTCTCCAATCAGAAATAAGGTCAGAGATGACGCAGAAGTGACGTGTAGGCCGACAATCAGTAAACACCACAAAGAGATGACGTAGCGCCTTGTTGATATTAGCCAATCACAACAAAGTACCGTATAATCACCGTCGTTCGCCCAGAAGAGTTGACCCATCGTTGGCGTCTAAGGTCGCCGCACTAAAGGCTGCCGACCGCTTGACCGTATACTGCATAAGAGGGCGCTCGTGCGGGTGCTGTAGGGTGCGGTCCGTATACACGGATGGCTGTTGCGATGGAGGGCTTATAGGCTTCGGCAAATAATAGAGCAATAATTCCGTAAGAGATTATTCGGTTGATAGAACGAGAACGGTGGCGTGCCAATGAGTACAACAGCTGCTACGTGACCCGCATCCTCTTGCCATCTATTTATCCTCTTCGTTCTTATTTACTCTTCTTCCCAATCCGTCCTTCTCTTTCCCTCTCGTTGTCGGCTTCTCAACCTATAATCTTCTTCCCTAACCCTCCATCCGTCTGTTCTATGTGCCTTTGCCTCTGTACAAGTCTTACTACATCTGCCTGCATCCTTACCCTTCTGCTCCTCCCCATACTTTTCGTCGTACTCCATTCTTCTTAATCTTCTGTGTCCAAACGTTGCCACAGCTCTTCACTCTGTCAGTCAGTCTCTGTTCTGCCATGCGTGTTAATCAGCTCGGCTTCAACGTTTCGATCTATTCAGGTTTCAGATCCCTTGTCTGCCGCGATCTATTTCAGTTTATGTCTGTGCCCGCAGGAAGTCGCTCTTATTAGAATGTTACACAGGGAATGCGTGTTCCTTGTTTCTGCTGAATGTGTGTCTGTTTGTATGTCTGAGTGACAACCAGAGTGCAACGTTGTGTTTGGCAATTGGCATGCGGCAGTGGAGAATGGGCTTTTGACTGAGTGAAATGTTATGTGGATATATATCATGTTCATTAACAGTGAGAGCCACAGAAAGCTATATATATATATATATATATATATATATATATATATATACAAAAAGAGAGAGAGAGATACTCAACAACCGAGACGAATAACTATTGAGCAATTCATGGGGAAACTTCAATGCAATAGTCTGAACCAGTTAAGTAAGTGACAAATGACCAGTTGACAAAAACGACATACATGGGGAAATATACCTTATCTTCGATGGGAGAAAACTGAACCAGTGGGGGAGACTTTTGGGCAGGAGCGTAATGTATGGGTTCATGTATTTTCAGAGTAGAGTGTCGGAATCAGTGGCGGAGATTTTAGTCGGGGGCGAAATGTATGGGGTTAGACTGTTTGTGGGAAATGTATCTTCGGAAGTGAAGAATCGGTGCGGTCGACCTATGGGTGTGTGGAGAGTTGCTTTTATGGGAGGTGGTAATGGGTGGCTGAAGTTCCCTCCTTTATTCGTCCCTATTACATCCTGGTACCTGTCCCATTCTATATCGTTCGTTGTCTCATTCTTTGTCTCTGTCGCTCGTTGTATGTGTATGTCTTGTGTTTGTGTCTGTTTCTGTCGCTCGTTCCTGTGTTTCTGTTTCTCTTTCTGCGTCTGTTTCTCTTGCTACGTTTGTTTGTATTTCTACGTCTGTTTCTGTTTCTACGCATGTTTGTATTTCTCTAGTCCACTTATTCTGTTCAGTGTCATTAGCATTTCGGTTGGTGTGTCTAATTAGATACGAATTATCTATAGCAACATAATATTATATGAAACTTAACAAACATCCCGCTTGTCCGTCTGAAAGTGAGACCATGCTTGTCAATATTGCTAGAAAATTAGTCTGATTCTGTAGCCGCGCGTGAAGCGCTTTTGGGAGATGTTATAAGGGACTACTTTTGACGTCTTCACACGTACACACATCCATCAATCAATCAATCGTTTTTATTGACCCCGGAAAATTACATACATACATATATGCTTACATACATACACAAATACACATGCATACATACACACACATGCGTAGATATAGATATAGGCTATATACACACACATAGATACACTCATACATGCATAAGCACGTACATTGTACACGCATACATATTTAAATGCATACATTCATGCAAAGCCTACGTACCAAGTACTACCAACATACATACAGTACATTCAATCGAATTCCAGCCATCGCGATGGTAGATCGCAATAACTTATAGATGAGATTGGATTTGGTAAAGATTAGGTCTTGTTAAGATTAGATTAGATAAGAGATTAGATTCAATTCGATTTCAATAGATAGGAACAAAAACTTTGATTCAGTGTCGACCGTGTTCAGCTGGTACCTACCAAAATTCTGTAGATTGAATTAAGATGGAGCATCTTAGCAGCAGTAGCAGCAGCAGCAGCATCGGCGGCAATTGCTTTGGCGTTTATCAAAGGCGGATGACAGCCAATCAGGTTGAAGCGAAGACCAACGCGCTCAGGCGACAGCGACACGAACTACTCGCACGAAATCGACAAATAACTTGCGACCAAGGTTCACCCACTTTCCATCATCTTCCTCTTTTTCTTCTGTCACTCAATTTCTAATTAGGTAGCAGCTACTGTTTCCTCTACCATGTTTATTCTCTCGCACTCTACTACCATACCTTCTTCTCAACAGAACTTCTGTTGCTCCCTCTCCTCAACCACCCTTCCTTCAATCTTTATACTACCACCCTTCTATACCACTCTTCTCTTCCAAGACCATTCTGACACCTTTTTACCACCCCTTTCCGCCATTTTTCTATGACATGTAAGTATGTATTTTCGTTTATTCGATCAAAGTTGTTTTCAGAACGCAACAAGTGACAATATTGTTCTAGATTGTAGCAGTAATGAAACATAGATTTTGCCTAGTAACGTCAGCTGCCTTTTATGACTAGTGAATGTTTTTGAACATCATACGAGACAAAAGTTCTTATTGTCTTTGGCTGGAAGAGCGAAAGGATGGGGTCTAGAGCGTAGGTTGTATCTGCTCTCCTGCCGAACCGAGCATAGTCGTCGGAGGACATGTTTCGGGTCGATGACTAACGACAAGAGTTCTATCATCATTCTCTAACGCTTCGGTTCTGCCATCTTTCACCAACCCCTCAGACGCCCTTCTCTTCTACAAGACTTTCATCAGCATTCTCCTCAACTTCTCTTCAATCACACTTTTCAGAGTCTTAAGCAGCGACATATTCGCACTATACCGACGAGCTACATTGGTTTTCCATCCGCTTTTAGTGCACTCTTTGTCGTTAAAGTGTGAAGTGTCTCCATGCAAACATACATGCAGACGTATCTGCATCTGCCACATTTATCCTCGATACCCGCTATTACTCTTCTATCGTCCCTCATAACGCAACTGATTCTTACGACAATAGAAAGCTACTTCTTGTTTGAAGTTAGTCGTCTTCTCTGCACTTCCTTTTCTTGTTTTGTTTCCATGACATCTCCAGAGTGTTCCGTAGCTCATGATATCGTTGATCATTCTACTTCATTCCCCGTTTGTCCTTCACATTTTACTTAAGTATAATCATCTCTGATTCTTGCTTCTTGTCTCCTCTCGTTTTTCTCCTCCAGTTGTTTCCATTTTGGTCGCTTTCCCATGTTCTCCCTCTGTTCGTTTTCTGTCCATATGCTATTTTTATCCTTGCGTTCCTCTAATCAATTTAGTCCTGTTTTGTCCTTCTTGCGTCAAATCTTCTCGCGCTGTCCTTTTCATCCGTGTCTTCTCCTGTCATTTTCTCTCCATATTCCGCTTTCTGTACTTTACTTTCTCTTGTCGGATGCATTTATCTTCAAAGCCTTTTATCTCCTCGTCGTCACAGTTGTTCTTCTTCGCTCTCCACCTCCTACATCTGCTCCTCCTTGTTGGCCAATATTCGTAATGGTGACAGATTTATATATAGCGTCTCTGCAAGCGAGAAACATCAGAGGCGCTGACGACCTTGGGACTGCTAATCATACTAAAATAAACTGGAATCGAGGTAAAGAAAGACCTTGGATATACTGCTGCTACTCCATCTCCTCCAGCTCCTCCTCCTCATCCTATCTGTTCTATGTGCTATTTTATCATCTTTTTCCCTTCATCTTACTCATCTTCTCTCTCTTTCCCCTCGTCTCTGCTCATTTCTTAGTGTGCTTCTGTCCAGAGCCATTAATACAGAAGCAAGATTCTGACACGGAACATGGGTTAGAGGAGTTGGAAATTGATGTAGAGGCCATAAAGAGATTAGAAAGGTAATCGAAAATCAAGGAAACGATGGAATATGAGCCGGACTGGTCAAATATGGAGCGAGACGGTGGTAAGAGAGTGCAACAGCATAATTATGGACAGCAGGCAGAGTATACCAGAGACATGGAAAGAAGGTATCATCATCCCAATTCGAAAAAGGAGAGACATAAGAGATTCCAACAACAGTACTGGAGAGGCATTGTTCTATTGTTAATTCCGGGTAAAGTCATAGGATGGTGATGCTGAACCATATGAGATCTGCTGTAGATGAACGGCTGCGACAAGAACAGGCGGGATTTAGACCTGGGAGATCCTGTTGTGAGCAAATTTTCACTCTTAGGCAAATAATAGAAAAGTCTTTAATGTACGAAAAACCTGAACTGATCAACTTTATTGACTTTACAAAGGCCTTTGATACATCGTGCACAGAGAATCGCTATGAAAGATATTGAAGAGTTCATCCAGCTCATCCTCTTCCTCCTATTCATCATAACTCCTCTTCCTCATATCTCCATCCTCCACCTCGTCTCTCATTCTCCTCCTCCTCTTCCTCCGTCTCATCTCTCCTGCTCCTCCTCTTCCTCCATCTCATCTCTCATTCTCCTCCTCCTGCTCCTCCTCTTCCTCCTATTCATCACAGATCCTATTCCTCATATCTCCATCCTCCACCTCGTCTCTCATTCTCCTCCTCCTCTTCCTCCATCTCATCTCTCCTCCTCCTCCTCCTCTTCCTCCATCTCATCTCATTCTCCTCCTCCTGCTCCTCCTGCTCCTCCTCTTCCTCCTCTTCCTCCTCTTCCTGCTCTTCCTCCTCTTCCTCCTCTTCCTCTTCCTCATATCTCCATCCTCCATCTCATCTCTCATTCTCCTCCTCCTCTTCCTCCATCTCATCTCGGCTGCTCCTCCTCCTCTTCCTCCATCTCATCTCATTCTCCTCCTCCTGCTCCTCCTGCTCCTCCTCTTCCTCCTCTTCCTCCTCTTCCTGCTCTTCCTCCTCTTCCTCCTCTTCCTCTTCCTCATATCTCCATCCTCCATCTCATCTCTCATTCTCCTCCTCCTCCTCTTCCTCCGTCTCATCTCTCCTGCTCCTCCTCCTCCTCCTGCTCCTCCTCTTCCTCATATTCATCACAGATCCTATTCCTCATCTCAACGCATCCTTCGTCAAATTTCCTGCCCCTTTCTCAAGATATCATTGACTGATGCCCTTCCCAACATCCGCATTGACGCCATTCCCATAATTTCCTGAGCAAACGACACCGAGTAGCGCTTCCAGTTACCGTACGTCGTCATCTCCCATAGTCACATGACCGGATGCACATTAGCGCCCTCTGTTGGCGACGATTCGGAGATCCATACATCACGGATCGTCTTCAGATTGAAAGTTGCAGCGTTTGCTTTGAGCTCGTTTTTAGCGCTTTGGACAAAGTGTTTGACCGGCACGGAACTCTCATACATATTTATGTCCTAGAGCACATGAATACTATCTGTATACATATGCTGTATATATATATATATATATATATATATATATATATATATATATATATATATATATATATATATATACACTAGGGTGGTCCTAAAAATTAAAAGTTGTTATTTCTCTGATGGTACCCTCTCAATCTGTTACCTTGCCTTAGTACTAAATAAGTGCAAAATTTTAGCTTGATTGATTGATATTTAGTGGTCGCTCAATGCTCGTGACTTTTCACTAATCACGATAATATTGCTCTTCACAGGCTAATGCCGAAAAATAGACAAATCAGCTCATAAAGTATTAACAAAAACCTTTTAAGCCAAAGAAACAAGCTGGACAATGTAGACTGTAAGAGATTGAGTGGCAAATAGATCTATTGAATATTGATATAGTCAGTCATTTAGTTTTTGAGTAATAGAAAGTTGCTGCAAATACTGCCATTTACTGAACAATATCTGTGTAACAGATTTAGAGTTTTAGATTGTTGGAGTCCCAGAAATAGCACAGACTTCTTTGCCTCAGGGACCTGAGCTCTGCGCTCAGATACACAGATACAACCTGCAATAGGCATTGTTTTGCTCTTCATTTTGGTGATGGATGTGCTGAATTCTTGGATGAGTTTTACACCCTGGTCGGCATTGTCGTTCACAATACTGAGACTCTGTGCACAATGTTTCGCATTCTGAAAGTCCTCATTTTCTTCCCATTGCTCATTATCAAGCTGAGCAAGGTAGAAACTTGCTGGGCAGTTCAAGTATCTACAAGAAGTTGAGAATATTGACCGTCACAAAATCTTCGAGCTGCTTGCTGTCAATATGTTGCTCACTTGCATTTGAATGCGTTTCGGCGGCTCGTTTGGTCCTGGAGTTTGAAGTGCCTTGACCATCTTTCGCTTTACTCCAGGGTCGATGGCAGGGTTAAGCAAGACCAAGGCTGCCATCTCCTCACTCAAATGCTACAAGTGCCTGGAAAAAGCCTTGGTGGCTGCGGCAGAAATGACGTCATTTATGTCCTTGTACTTCAAGAGAGACTTCAGAAGCCGAAGGTAATTGGAAGGCGCTGTAATCGGGTTGGGACAAGAAATCCATGCTTCTGTGTATGCCAGACTAGTAAACAGGCTGATGTCTCTAAGTGACTTTTCTTCCCGGACTGTAAGTCGGAATTGTTCTCTGAACATCCAGACGTTGATGGAATACAATATCTTTGCCCTCCATCTGGCTTGATGCATTGCATCGGGTGCCATCAATCAGATAAAATCATCATCAAGAAAGATAACAGTGAGTTCAAGTAGTTCGCGGTGGTAATCTTGAGGCTGGTTGCTAAATTGTAAAGAGTTCTTGGCAAATTCAATTGCACCAAGTTTTAGCTTACTGTGTGCTGCTACAATTTCTGAACAAGTAGTTCGCGGTGGTCATCTCGAGGCTGCTTTCAGATCTTGAAGTGCTGTCTTGAAGTTATCTGTATCCATGTGTGGCCAGTACTCATGGAACTGCTTACAACGTGCCATGTCGGGACCACTTGATGGTCCAAATGAGTGCTTAAAAGCATCACTAGGTATGACATCAGGCACATGGTGCCAGCAAACAAGATGCAATAGGTCTTTTCAAGTTTAATCTCAATCAGAGAACATGCGCCATTGCGCCTGCTGGACATCCTGTGTTTCATGCCGTGGTATCGAGGCACATCGCTTTGACCCTCTCTGCCACCCCCTCCCATTCAATCCTTCAACACACTCACAGCAGCTTGACTGGTTTCTTCACCTGTACCGTGATTTAACTTTGGCACTGCGAGTTATTGATCCTCTTTATATTCTGTGACAAATACTGGCAATCTATCAACCGTCTCTCTTCCGGTAATTTCAGGAAGGATCTTCCCATCCCAATGTACAGTTAGAGGTACTGGTCCATTTCGCCGACTAAATTTGAGTTTAACTCTGCCAGCAATCTGACTGCGGTGTGCAATCCTGGCTCTGCGAATTGAGGCTCGATTGATTGAAAACTCAGCAACGTCATGACTGTCTCAGGCTTTGTGCTGTTGCTGCAAGCAAATACGTAGCATCTCGGTCGCTCACATTTGACTTTGTTGAGCGACCTCTAAACTTAGTTCAATTTCAATAAAATTTGGCAGGAATCATTGTTACACGAAGCATAACAGAATAGAAGGGTACCACAATACATTTTTAAAACTTTATATTTGTACGTAGCTTTGAGAACCACCCTAATACACACACACACAAAAGTTTTACACATTGGTAAAATGATTCATGGATTGCATATCATATGAGACACAATCTCTCTGTAAACTCTGAATATTCGCATGTGTTTTATGCCTCTCCCGTTAAAAAACGCAACCAATGACATGTCAAGTAGTGATGACATTCATAATTTATTATTAGTACGGTTCGAACGAATCTTGATCCGGAAATCGGTTTTCGCCGGATTTTGCCCTAGACCGATTAATCGGAATCGGCGCATTCCTGGACTTCCGATACAAATACCAAAAGCAGTAATATTTTTGACCAAAAACAATTTTTTTCATTAATATAAAAATAGTAACCTATTTCGGCGACTTCCTAGGTTAATCCTTAATTCTTTATCATTGAATATCCGTGCAAAATAATAAATTGTGCATGAGTCGACGCATCAACATAAATGGCGGACAGTCGGTCTCTTTTCTTAAGCCACGTAGTTTTAAACATATAGCATTAATAGACACAAAGAATTGAAAAATTACTAAATTTGTACTTTAGAACAAAAAAAAAGAAATTTTTCCGATTAATCGGATCGCATCCGAAATCGGTAAAAAGCAGGCCAAATAGTCGGAATCGGAAATCGGCAAAAATGATGCCAATCGGTCTAATCCTAATTATTATCATTATATTTATTATTATTATTATTATTATTATTATTATTATTATTATTATTATTATTATTATTATTATTATTATTATTATTATTATCGTTGTTGTTGTGTTTTTTTGTTTAATTGTATTTAAAACGAGCGAGCCCGTACTCTCTGAGTTACAAGCCGAGAGATATTATATATAAGTAATCGGCTACGATGCCCCGCAAAATTTATTTTAAAGTACGTGCTTTTTATACTATTATATATGCATCACCAGATCTTATACGAATGCGTGAATGCGCGCAAATATATATACATATATCCTTCGTGCACTGGGTAGCAATGAGCGTCTTTGAAAGCTATTATAATAGCGTCAAGGAGGTGCTGTATTAATGTCGATAAATACACGGATAAATGTACATGCGCTGCAAAAAACACACAGTTTGATTCATTTTAGGTTTTGACACAACATAATATCATAAAATCATTTTATTCTTATCATCTGTGTAGGGTTCGAAGATAATATATATATATATATATATATATATATATATATATAAATAAATACTATCTTCATTTATATATCTAAAGTACGGGCTTGCCTATGCTAAATTCCCGGTCTGTATAAAAATATATATCGATCGAATATCCAATGATTACATATTATACGTTTTAGAGTAAAGAGTTATACGCATGAGTTCAGTTAGGTCGAAATGCTCTGACTCGGCAATGGCGATGCTGCCGGGCGAGTGCGTCGATAAAGAGATTTTATGTCACCCGAGTGACATTCGAAATATATCTGGGCGGCACCCGCCACGCTGAACTGCATTGGCAAGTCACTGCCTTCGTTCGTAGCGGATTGGCAGAGACCATCCGTCAAATTATTCCGCCTGTGTGGTTCGTTAGTTTTGTTCCTTCCTCCTAATTCGGGTCATTCCGAAAACGCCCGAATGCAGCGAGTCATTCGTTTCGATCGTGAAATCATCTGCCATCCATTGAATCAGTGTAGATTAAGACTAGGTCGAGGACACTACAGCACTCGAGACATAGGACATTAGCCGAGTGATTAAGTACTATTCGTGTCACCTGCTTTCTCTTCTCTTCGCTTAATGTCCTTTGCCGTACGCATAGAAACAGAGTCTCGCATCTTCCTACTATTCTCCCCAGTGGTTAAATTCAGCCGGATTTGGCTGGATCTCAGATCCGGTAACTTGGACCTAAGATCTGACATCAAAACTACGATCTTCTCCACCAAAAAGAGAAGACCCGTCACCTATATAATTATGTGCTTTTGCTACAGTAATCGGCATATTTTGTGTTCACCGAATAGAGAAAAGCGATTATCGGTCATGGAATCGTCAAACAGCCTTAGGTTTTAGATTTGTAAAATTTACAGTGATCGACATATTTAGTGTTTCCCGAATAGAGAATAGTGATTATCGGTTACCCGCGGTATGGAATCGTCAGATAGGTTTAGGTTTTAGATTTGTAAAATTTTGGAGATCCGCCACTTCTCAGTGAGCAATTGAACCACTGCTTCTCCCGTTACAACTCCTATGGAAGGATTCTCATGCGACATTGCTTAGCCTTAGAGCCTTGGAAACATCAGCCTGTACTAATATTGAATTTAGAATATGTTGACGCTGTATAAACTTCTGTGTTTATACAGTATCAATACAGTATATGGCGCTATATATCTTAAAATGGCGCCTATATGAAAATCAAAATGTAAAAACTATACTTGCATGATATTATCTTATATATATATATATATATATATATATATATATATATATATATAATTATATATATATAACTATTTTTGTATATTGCATTACATCTGATATATAACTATAATATGAATGAATTCTTGTAACTAGCTGCGTTATGACAGCTAGAGTAGATCAATAAACGAAAATACAATACAATATCTTATTAGCGCATCTTATTGGCAAATCAAGAAACGCCAGGGTCACCAGTTCATGCAAGGACGCCTTTTCGGACTTCACACGTCTTGTGTCCATAATGAGTAGCACCTCGACAATTTTTAGCTCCTCCATTAAACCTCTGTTTTCGCCTTTTTTCTGTTCGTCTCCTTTTTTCTTGGACAGAGCTCGCCTGAACGCAAAATAGGTTGCGAGTAGAATGCGGACGTGAAGAGAAGCCGAGTGCACAGAGGTTAAAACCGAATGTTGCTCTCCTGCGACCTTGGCGGCAGAAAGGCGAACGAAAACTTATTTTACTTTTCACTTTCTACTCATTTTCCGTTTGCGAAGGCTGTGGAGATTGATCAGCAGGATCTTCCCTTTTCCTCGCCCCACTCGACCCTGGTTTTTGGTCAGGTAGATCGGAACAGGTGCAGACGCACTGAATATAGATGGAGACAAGTTCACCTTTCACTCTGGTCGTAATCGTGATCTCACAATTATAAAGCGCTATTTAAAGCTAAGCGCAGGGCACCAGCTTATTCACGAGCGTTGGATCGTTTCAGAGGGGTTGTCCAGTGGAGTTCCAAGACCTGACTGGATGCGTTTCGATGCAGGGTTCGATGTAATGTAATATAATGTAATTGAACATTAATATAGCGCCCCTTAAAGACATAGCTAACTAAAGCGCATTTGCGATGTGTCATGGCCGTTTGATGGGAAAATCAACTGGTCAACGCAATATGAATCAAATAATAGATTATTACTAATTAATAACATTAATAATAAAAGTTTAAACCAAACCCGTTTTTGTGTAAAGCAAACCCGTTCTTCTCAATTACTGGCACTGGACCAGTGCCAGTAATTGAGAAGACGATTGTGATAAGAAGTGGGGCAGAGTATCTAACAAACATCTTTTCTTCTGCAGTTTCTTTACTTTCCACTTTCCACTTTCCGATCGATTTTAATTAGAAATATGTCGATTTAGTTACTGTCTAATAAGTATCTAGTATTTCAAAATTACGATATTTTCTATTTCAGGAGGAGGCGAAGAAACTTTGACAAAGAGCAATAAACAGTTGCCGAAATGTCGGACAAGGAACCGCCAGAGAGGGATCGGGCACCTGCGGGACTCGAAAAGAGACGGTCGACTTCGGCGGGACTGACGTCTGCTACCACGATGCCGTCAATGATGACGTCAGCGGCAAAATCCGACCAGAAGCTGTCAATCAACACGACCTACGACAAGGAGACTGACGGAAACATATTCGCGCTGGGGGAGGCAGCCTCCCACCTCGACAACCTCGACGAGGTCCTAACCGGCTTCGGGTTCAACCTCAAGGAAATGCTGTCTGCGGACGGCTCGGAGACGGTCACCACGACCCGCTGCACTATCCCCGTATCTGCAAACAACGGCGGTGGACAGAGGCACCACGCGGCGGCAGTTCCAAGCAGCAAAGGGGCCTTCGAAGATCCGGGAGGCGAGGTGGGGCTGAGCAGCGGAGGGGCAGTCCAGGTGTCGACGATCTCCAAGAACTTTCCAGACGGACGGACGGTCCATACACGCATCATCCAAGGTCCCGTCAAGTGCAAGAGGAGGATCGTGCGCGTCATGCGTGATACTCCCAACGGACCGGAAGTCGTGGCTGAGATCGAGGCTTCTCCAGACTGTGACGTCAACAAGGCGATCGAGGCAATTCCGGCGTCCGTTCTTCTAGGTCTCGGTCTGAGGGGGAACGCGGCATCCAGTCCAGAGGACGAAGGCAGGAGAGACAGCGCCGGCGAATACGACAACCTCAAGGCCAACTTCTGTGAGAAAGAGGCACTTCTGAGAACCCGGCGGGTGGACGGTTCCGACCCAGCACAACCCAGAACGACCTCGCTGAGACCGGATCTGCAGTCGAAAAGGAGTGTCCTTTCGAACGGGGGCACCATACTGTCCACGATCGACGAAATTCCGAGGAACGGAAGTCCTTCCAGTGACTCTGGCGTGGACGCAACACCGTCGCGTCAGTCGGCCAAGAGAACCTCATTACACCCACCTTCGACCGGCTTCATCACAGATCCCCACGGTTTCAGCGGTGGACCGACGAGTGACAGCTCAGAGCAGGACAGTAACGGCCTCCTTCAGGTACGCAAGCGCATCGAGAGCCTAACGGACGAAGACATCCGCCCGTACCTGAGTTCCTCCCGTCTGCAGGTCGTCGAGGAGATGGAGACGGAGTCGGACGAAGAAGAGGGCAGCAGCCACTCGCTCTGCTGGTCCTGTGTTAAGTTGACGAGGGGCAAGGCCATGCCGAAGACCTTCATCGAGCTGAGCAAGGGCAAGCTGTGCATGACGGCCTCAGAGATCAGCGGTGAGGACGATCGGTCTCTTCCGGCGCCGCACGCCGTCGTCGCCAACTACGCTCGGATGTTGGTCGACAACCGCGATCAATTCGTTCAGACGATGTTCCGAGCCGTCAAGCTGAACAATCTCGACGTAACGAAGATCCTCTGCAAGATCATCCACAAGTGCGGACTCCGACTCGGACACCACGACTTCCGCGAGTCGGAATCGAGCGCCACCATTCTCCACGTGGCACTCCTCTACAACCACGTCGACATCGTCAACTTCCTGATAGAAATGGGAGACCGCGAGCTGATCCTCGCCAAGTACGAAACGGTCGAGTACCGCAACCAGACGAGTCTCCACGTGGCCGTCGCCAACGGCAACGCGGACCTCGTCCAGCGCCTCATCCTCGCCCTCGAACAGGAAGACAGGATCACGCTGGTCAACGCACTGGCCGACGGCAACTACTTCCGCTCGCAACATCCTCACGGACAGCTGTGTCTGACGGCGGCAGCGTGGGCCGGATGCGGTCAGGTGATCACGACACTCGTCAAGTACGGCGGTAACCTGGCGATGAAGAACCTGTCTGGCAACACCCTGCTGCACTGCATTATCCTTCAGTCGGCCCAGCATCCGGGACGAAACGACTACAAGACGCTGTTCGACAGCGTCTGGGAATCGACGGAGATCTGGGCCGAGCAGATGAGCTACGACACGAAGTTCGCTCAGCAGAGGGAGCTGGCCAAGAATCAGATGCAAATCAATCTCTTCAAGGAACTGCTCAGCATCCGCAACAACGACGGATACACTCCGCTGGCGCTGGCGACAACGAAGAACTCCCGGCTCTTCCAGCACATGATCAACCTCGAGAAGATCTACAAGATTCCGCAGAACAGACTCGGGTCGATCGCCTGGGTCACCTACGACGTCACGGACGTCACCAGCTTCGCCAAGAACACGTACAACAAGTTCTCCGTGCTGCACATACTCGCCCACAACAGCCAGCACCTGTCGCGGCACGCCAACCTCGACGAATTGGACGAGGACTACATGGAGATGGAACCCGTGAGGACGATGCTCACTCGGAAGTGGGACGTCTACCGATGGATCTACATCCTGTGGTTCGTCGTTCATCTCTTCTACATGGTCGTCTTCACGGCCGTCACGGTCGAACTGAACAGATCAGAGGGCAATCACACGTCACCGACACACATGGATGCGTCCACCCACTTGCGTCACGGTCTACTAGTCACCGCCAACAAATCAGTCGGCATCACTCCGCCAACCGCCCCCGCCATTCCTGTCGTTACGACACTGCAGCCCGGTTCTGCATCACCCGATCCGAGGCACCGTCTGTCCATCTTTATCGTCTTACCTGTCGTATACCTGATACTCGAGCTGCTCGACCTCTTTGGGAGCACTCCCTACCGCATCCAGTTCATGACGGGCCAGAGCTACGCCAGACGCCTTCTGAAGACCGCCATGTCCGAGTGGACGATCACGGGCAACGGTCCCTACCGGATGGTCTCCGTCGGATTCTCCATATTCACGATCTACTGGTACCTGCTCTACATCCAGCGCAGCTCCTACCAGGACATCGGACTGTCCATGTCGCTCCTGCTCGGCTGGATCTTCGTTCTGTTCTTCACGCGCGGCTGCCGCGTCACGTGTCGCTTCTCGATCATGATCCAGAAGATGTTCTTCCGAGATCTCATCTACTTCCTGACCGTCTACGGAATCGTTCTCGTCGGGTTCTCGTTCGCCATGAAGGCGATGATCGAGCTGACGTCGATCAGCAAGGTCTTCTACGACATGATGAGCGTCGTAACGGACCTCGACCAGAAGCAGACGGTCACCGGGGCCCGCCATCCGATGTTCGCCAAGCTCCTGCTCATCTTCTACGCCATCATCGCCGTCATCCTGCTCATGAACATGCTCATCGCCATGATGAACACGTCCTACGAGACGGTGAGGGTGACGCGCTGCAACCTGTGGAGGCAGCAGCAGCTGTCCATCCTACTG
>JACEVL010000126.1:1577500-1645000 GCA_020284085.1 Aporrectodea caliginosa | reverse complement strand
CATGCGTATACGTACATACATAAAATAATATAAACAAACAATTGTACATACGTACATCCGACATACACATCTCTGGGAAGGATTTCTTTTCCAATACGTTTCAGTCTATGTTCTTTGTCTCCCACTACTGTCAACTTTAAAATCGTCCTCAAACTAACGCCAGAACAGCTTTTCATTCGTTACACACTAAAGAGACAGTTCACAGAAGGGAATCGTGTCACCGTTCCTCATTTCTATAATATAGAACAATTTAGTCTGTGAAGTTTATCATAAGAACACCTATACGCAACGAGTCCATCCATTTCACGCTCTGTTGAAGTTCATGATGAAAGCACGCAACGATTCCATCCATTTCATGCTCTGGTAAACTTATCAACCTTATCCCGACTGCACCAAGTTATATCAAATATTGGCTCACGTATAAGAAAACTGGATCCCACAAGTGGAATAAATATTGTAATGTTCTCACCATAACTTCGAGATATGAGGTTGCTGGTGGTGTTAACTGTCCCATAACAAACAATGCGATATCGTCTTATACAGGCAATAAATTGTGATTTGTTTGTCAAGCTGTTTTATAGACCCTTAGACTAAATGTAGGCTCAACGATGTTCGAAAAGTCATTCTTATCTGCTAATATTGACTTTCCCGAAATCTTCGGTTTCCTTAACACCAATCCCCTCAAACGTTCACCCGCATCGGGTTCTCTAATAGTTGCCTTAAATCGACCAAACACTCCGCCACTGATCGTACTCTGTCACTGCCAGTCCCAAGCCAGGATAAAGGAGGAGGGCGACGCTAATGCTCTTTGTGATCACACAGTGTCGTTAAACTTAAACTACTACTACCAAAAACGAAAGAACAGATCGTGACCACGATCTTCCCTATTTTGGAAAGCCGAGAAAAACTAGAGAATGATTTCGACAACGAAGACGACAACAACGATGATGATAATATTGATGATGATGATGATGATTATGATATTGATGATGATGATGATGATGACGACGACGACGACGATGATGATGATGATGACGATGACAATGATGAAGATGATAATGGTAATGACGATTAATTATCGGAAATAAACACCGAACTAGGTTCCGTTGTCGCCTTTTCCTTTCACACTTACAAGTCAAACGTGACTGGAGCGTCAATAAAACACTGTGGTAATTTTTTACATTGTCAACAGAAAACTGAAAGCCTCCTAGCCTAACGAAACGACGGTTATTAGGCGCAATTAGTCTTCTTTATGCCGCTGTCACCGCTTCCCCTCTTCCCCTCTTTCCCTGCTCCATTTGCACTCTTTCTTTCTTCTTCTTCTTTTTTCTCTCTCTCTGTCTGTCTGTCTCGCTGTCTCTGTCTCTGTCTCTGTCTCTGTCTCTGTCTCTGTCTCTGTCTCTGTCTCTGTCTCTGTCTCTGTCTCTGTCTCTGTCTCTGTCTCTGTCTCTCTGTCTCTCTCTGTCTCTGTCTCTGTCTCTCTCTGTCTGTCTGTCTCTCTCTCTCCCTCTCTGTCTCTGTCTCTGTCTCTGTCTCTGTCTCTGTCTCTGTCTGTCTGTCTCTCTCTTTCTCTTTCTCTGTCTCTGTCTCTGTCTGTCTGTCTCTCTCTTTCTCTTTCTCTGTCTCTGTCTCTGTCTCTGTCTCTGTCTCTGTCTCTGTCTCTCTCTGTCTCTCTCTCTCTCTCTCTCTCTCTCTCTCTCTCTCTCTCTCTCTCTCTCTCTCTCTCTCTCTCTCTCGCTCTCTCTCCCTCTCTTTTCACGCCGTGCATTTTTTTTCGGCGTGTTTACCCACATCCCACTGCTGCCCCTATCATCCTTCCGCACCCTGCGTCGGCCAAACGGACATCCGACAGAAATTAGCCCTTCATTCATTCACAGTCGCTTGCAGCTTTTTACAGCCTCCACCCACCCATCCACCCACCCAGCCACCCACCCATCCACTCACCCATCCACTCACCCATCTCGGTGTGGTAGGTCATGTGCCATTTAATAGTGGAACTGCTTCAGTAGAATGACAATTATGGCAACGACAAAAGTCCTAAGTAAACAATATTAGGCGCAGTGCTCAAGAACTTAGAATTAGTTGCTTCAGTAATGTATTACATGATAAAACAATACAGTAATCGTAAATGCCGAATTTTTCAGCGCTTGTCTTCGGAGCCACTCCCATTTGAAAACAAAACAAATGTTGTTAAAGTATCAGACAAGGTGTTGTAACTAAAACTACTAAAACGTCTCATGAAATATCGATCACAAAAGTCATCGGGGTTAAGTTATCGTTTGGTTGAAACCTGTGTAAAACAGATTTAAACCTGATAATCTCTGTACACTGCAGTTACGGAGACCTAGTAAAAATTTTCTAGCAGACGACTTACAAGATGAGAAGAGCAGTCTCTTAAGCTAGGCATGTGGCAGCCATGGGCATGAAGTACTAGCTACTTCATTTTCTTAGCCTCGGCATATGAGGGCGGGCAGCCAACCTTTTCTGTCACGATATGATCGTCCTACCGAAAGTGTGCGGTCAGTGTACTCGTTATAGACGAGTTGACTAGGAGCACATCCTTTGATAATCAGCTTTCATTATCTTTTAATAATTTTGTTATCTGTTTCTCATTGTATTATGTGTAATTATCATCGCTATTATTAATTTGTTTTTAATGTACATTGGTTCCATTTCACCATGCATTTTGCTAATATGGCTCATTGGTGCTTTTTGAACCCTATCTGCAGTTTCTTTCTCAGCCAAGAGAGGCGGGGCCGACGTTTTATATCCAACGCAATCCTCACGCAGGATATACAAGTGCATTCGTTTCGTTTGCACCCTGAAGGGCCTTCCCGCGAAAACTGACACCCTTTGGCTCTTAGTGGAAACCTCTGTCTATATATGGAGGTGTCGATAAGATAGGTGACCAAAGCGATGTAGTTGTTCGAGGGATTTGGGTCTATGGATCAAGGAAGTCGAATTTATCTGACAGGTGATTCTTCATTGTTAATAATAATAATAATAATAATAATAATAATAATAATAATAATAATAATAATAATAATAATAATAATAATAATAATAATAATAATAATAATAATAATAATAATAATAATAATAATAATAATAGTACATTGGTCAGGGCGGGAGACCCGCGCGAGACTAGTCACCTTTTTCAGCGTCTGTCCGTTTGCACACAGCGCTTTAATGCAGTGGCATTTAGAGGCACTTTTGATCAGCACGATGGGGACGAGAACCTTTGACACAGTAGTTTAGTTTCTTAGAGCCTGAGGGATCTTTTCTACCTCGGGGAAAAAAAATAATAATAATAAAAATAATCTTTTCTTTATTGAAGCGCCTGACAAACGCACTGCGCTGTACATTTACAAGTTATGCAATTGAAACAACAAATCTTACTAATAACAGAACAGACAGCCTGCAATACACTTAAGTTCTCGCTAGTTTCTTAATGAAGATGGATAACTTCTAGTCATTCATTCGTTCTTTCGTTCGTTCATTCGTCCATTTGTTTAATCATTCATTCTGTCAGTAAAGCCGTCAATCAATTTGCATCAATTGGTAATCAATTTGTAAAGCGCCCTTCACGATATATAGGGCCTACTCAGAAGCGCCCAGCGAGTGCACGAAGTACTCTCGGAAGCACTCTGACGAAGTACTCTCGGGAGTACTCTCGCTAAGTAGCCTATTTTCAAGCGTTAACGAGTAGATAATCTTGAAGGGAAGGGGGGGGGCTATATAAATCTTTGAAATGAATAAAATGAAGGGCGCATGGAGCGTCGTAGATGAGAAAGCACACTATATAGTCAGACGTCACCATAGTCCGCCCGCATATGGAACAATGCTGCTACCGTGTATTTTATTTATCCTGTTACTTAATGGACTTTCAATCCGAGGATCGTATCTCAGAGGACATTGACGTGTAACAAACACAGGTAACGAAATATTACTGGAATGCGACATTTTTATAGCGCCCTATAGGTACCTCTCTGACAGCCTAATCGGTGCTGGAGTCCATTAAGTGCAACAGGATCATCCGATAAACGCTTTATAACACGCCTTAAAATTACGACGCGAATTCTGTTATGGCACCTATTCAAAATTATTTCACCCTAAGAACATAAGTCGTTCATAACACGACCTCGCGATAATGCGGTACTTGATACGGTTCCCAGAGACGGAGTATAAGCCCCTATGTCGTATGAATTCTTAACTTTCATAAAGCCCTTCTTGTGCAGCATCATAACATTTTAATGCGTTGGAAATAAACTATGGCATTACGTTACTCTGACAACCGAACTTAGATCTCCACTGGATATCTCTGGACAACCCTTCTGACACGACGCAGCGACGGTAACTAGGCTGGTGCCCTGCTCTTAGCTGTCAGTTTACTATTACGATGACGGTTACGCAATATAATATCAATCTTTTGTTCACCGGGAGGAAATGCAAACTGAAAAGAAGAGTAAACAGGGACCGAATCTTCAGAGAGCATCCCATCTGCCAGAGACACAGAATCTACGCAGATGTCATACGCAAAACATGAATATTATACGCAAAATTCACCACAGAATTGTCGACCCGAGACGTTTTTGAGGCAGGCAGTGTTTTGAGACAGGCACTTTTTCAGACAGCCTAGACAGGCAGTGTTTTGAGACAGGCAGTTTTTGAGACAGGCAGCGTTTTTGAGACAGACACTTTTTGAGACAGGCAGTGTTTTTGAGACAGACACTTTTTCAGACAGGCAGTGTTTTGAGACAGGCAGTTTTTGAGACAGGCAGCGTTTTTGAGACAGACAGCGTTTTTCAGACAGGCAGTGTTTTGAGACGGGCAGCGTTTAAGAGACAGCGTTTTGGAAACAGGCAATTTATGAGGGAGGCTGTTGATATGGGCCGCTAAACAATAATTCGACCGCACTCCATTGTATGAGGCCGCTGCGTATGACGTGGTATCACCTCGTGTCGTACTAATCACTGCGGCATGAGGGTTTTCCTACGGGCAGACTAAGCCCGCAAGTACCATAGTACCATGTTCACGAGTGTGTGTTCGATAATGGTTGGGTCATCACCAAGGCGATGATAACGCTGCATCGTGGTTTGTCGGTTTCTAGAGCGCCTCTGTAAACCTTAACACCGCAATTATGTCAATTAGGATTGCGTCAGTTGCAATTAATCAAACGTTGAAGAGTCGTTGGTAATTGATATCGAGTGATAAGACAATGAATCTTCACAGACAGATAAATCATGAGACAGAGTGAATAGTCGCAGCGCTTCTTAGACAAGCTTTGATAAGCGCCGCTAAACTATTATTATTCAACCACATTACCATGCACCATGCACTCTCATTAAATCAGCTTACATGTATGTTACTTAAATTGACATCCAACGTTGCAGAAGAAGAGAAGACGAATTGTAATCCTAATCGTATACTCTAAACTTCTAAAGCGACACACGAAAGCCAGGCTCAGGGCACCAGCTTATTCACGAGCGCAATCTCTTCAGCTAAACCCGAAAGACAGCCGTGGATCTGAAGTGGCAGCAACTTCATTTTCTTAGCCTCGGCATACGGGTGTGGATTACCAGTCCTTTCCCCGCCGACAGACAGTGGACGATCAGTTCGCTAGGGGCGCAAATGGACAGAATCCTCGAAACGTTTTTCTGCCCTCGTGGGGATTTGAACCCGCGTCCTCTCGGCTGTCAGTCCAACAAGCTAACCACGAGGCTACTGCGCATTTGTAACTATCGCAGGCTGTTGCATCGGCTAAATCTAAATCCATCGGATGGATCGGAAGTTCGATCCATCAGCCAATAATCGATGAAGCCAGTTTGAAGTTGATGAATTAAGGGAATGCCATTGTGGATGATTGATTTCTTGTTTAATATAGAAGAAATCACTAGAGGATTTTTTGTAAATAAGAAATTCACTGAGTCACATTTAGTCAGTCGGTCAGTCAATCAGTCGATCAGTCAATCAGTCAGTCAGTCGGACATACAGTCAGGCATGCAGATAGTCAGACTAGCAAAGTAAGTTAATCAGTAGTGAGTCAGTCAGTTAGTCATTCAGTTAGTCAGTCAGTCAGTAAGTCAGTCAGTCAGTCAGTTAACCTAATTTCATTTTTGTGTTTATCGAAAAGCGTGAAATGGCTCGTGGTCAGTTCCTTGGACAGTGGACATCAACCCTTCATCTCTTTGTAGTAGTCATGGTAAATCAGTTCAACAGTTCCAGTCCGTGGTCGTTGAAGTTCGATTCAAATGACGTCGACGCCTTGGTTGGATCTCCTTTCGCATTGACTTGCACACTGAACCCGGACTACGCCACCAGCGTAAAGGTCAACGCCTCAAACCTTGTCATCTTATTGGAATACAGCGGCTACGATGAATACATTCCGATTAATGAAGACTTCGTCAGAATAGTTAATGCCAGTTCGATCCAACTGAACTACACGCAGATACCTGCCGAGTTTGTGGACAAACTTCGTTTTATTACATGCAAGTGCTTCGACAACGATCGAAATCAGACTGAAAGCATGACACTTTTAGTAAAGGAGAGGCACCAGAGACAGCCTCTCGTGACCAAGCTTCGTGTGGACAACTGGGATGAGCTTCACATCGGCTGGGAACCAGCGGAGGAGACGGACAGACATTTTAAAGTGAATTACGAGCTCTGGTACAGAAATGACTCTTCGACGACTGCCTTTACCAAGGGTCAAAACTGCGAAGATAAAGGGTGCACACTTGCTGATCCTTTTAACCGCACTTATCCCGGGGAAATGCTGATCGTAAAAGTCAATGGATCAGTGAACACGTCATTTTCTCAGGGTATTTTGGAGACAGTGACATCGAAAGAAGTGAGAGTGAATCTTACTGATTATCTCAGACCAAGAAAAATAGACCATATCAACGTAAGCCAGAATCAATCCATCAAGACTCTGGTGTTTAAACCTCCGAAGACCAACCAAAGAATCCTCTACGATATCAACGTCAACTGCAGGAAACCTCCCTTCACCCAATCGAAGAACATCACACGTCTTGTAAGAGATTTCAATAAAGCGACCCACTCTCACAGAAATTCCCAGAAACTGTCAGTTACAGTGCCTCTTGTTGGATTGCCGACTTATTCCAACTGCACCGTAGCCGTTAGAGCCATCTCCGTGAAAGGTGGAAACTGGAGTGAATGGACATATCATGATTTCCAAACATTGCAAGACGTTCCACTTGCTGCTCCAAGATCGTGCAAAGGTTGTTTCCAGGTGAAGGAGGCAGGGATAGACTCATTGTTCCATGTCATCGTCTATTTCACTCCGTTGTCAAAATATGAAGCCAGAGGAAGAGTTGAGCGCTACAGGATCAAAATGATCAAATATGACGCAAAAGACAACGAGACAGAACTCAGCCCTGATCCTTTGTTCCTGTCTTCCTTTCTTCTGAGTAATCTTTCGATGGAAAGCGATTACAAGATCAGCATCGAAGCGAAGACCAAGAGCGGATACAACGAAACCCTCGACTTATCATCATCAACAATTCTGGTGCCACAGTCGAAACATCGACCAAAATCTCTTCCACACAAATTCACAGTAGTTGTCCTTAACGAGACAGCAGTCAGAACCACTTGGAAGATGGAAGAGAGGAATGACACAGACAAGGTGTTTCTGTTCTGGTGTAAAGGAAGTCTGGAAAATAATAGACGGTGCCAGGGCATCCTGAAATGGAAAGAGTTTCCAATCGCTTCCACGGGAATTGCCATTAACATAGTTGACGTAATCATCCTGGGTAAAGACGAATCCATTCATGATTTCATCTTCGGAAATGGAATTGAACGTAATGGAAAGTCGAGTGGGATCACTTGGAACAGCTGCACATACGACATCAGATCCTGTCCGCCAAAGCCTCGCATTGAAACATACCACAGTACATCGTCAGGTATTTCCATCTCTCTTCTGGAACCTTCCTGTGAAAACAATGGTGACGAACGAGGTTTTATCATCGGTTACCGACTGTTCCTCTGTCCAATTAAGTCCACCAACGACCGTGGATGTCTTGAGGAAATGAGGAGTTTGGCATTTTACGGACAGCATCGAGTTCTGAATTTGAACGACTTGAGAACCAAGCAAGCCTACCTCGTTCTGGTCCAAAGTCTTTCAGAAAGTAAAACATCGGAGAACGTGACCTTCGAGGTAACAACGTTTCCTGTCGATGGTTCCCTTCTGTTGACTATGATCACTATCATCGTCGGTGTCACTGTTGTTTCTATCATTACAGTTCTTATCGTTCGTCTTAAGCAAATGTCCTTCTGGCGATATTTCAAGGGCGTCCCGGTCATCGTTCCACCCGCCGTTACTCAGGCGAAGCCTCTACCACAGTTGACGGATGATGCGGACTACAGACACCACCTGTTTGGAACAGTCGACTCATTTGAAAGGAGAGACGAGTGTTCGACTCCATTCGACTCATCGTCTTCCGTTGAAACTTTTTCTGTATCGCAATCTCCTGGTCTCCTCGTCCTGCCGCCCAAAGCTGGCTTTTGGCAGAGATCGGACTCCGGAATCGAAGTGACCACTCCTCTGGAAAGCATCCTGCCCCCGCTGACGGGAATGGCTCCATCTGGTGGTTTGCAGGAACACGCGTTTCCACGTGAACGAGTGAATACTGAAGACGGAAGTTACTGGAACAGTTCTTCCGAATGGAGGAGCACAGAGAACCCGAGCTGCCCGGGTCTCTCCGTGCTTCCGCTGCTAACAGGTAATGACAATAGTTTGGACGCATCGGATGTCGTCAGCGACTGTTCAGGTGGCTACGGACCACAATACCTCGATGGCTCCAGCCCACAATGGCTTGATGGCTCCAGACCGCAATACCTCGATGGCTCCAGACCACAATACCTCGATGGCTCCAGGCCACAATACCTCGATGGCTCCAGACCACTATGCCTCGATGGCTCCAGACCACAATGCCTCGATGGCTCCAGACCACAATACCTCGATGGCTCCAGACCACAATACCTCGATGGCTCCGGACCACAATACCTCGATGGCTCCAGGCCACAATGCTTCGATGGCTCCAGAACACAATGCCTCGATGGCTCTGGATACGCATGGTGTGAGCAGCACGATACGATTGTCATCCTTCCTGTTCCGTCTGGACAGGCACAACCGGTCACCCTCAACTCTTCCACCTCCTATTCCAATCCCTCGGACGTGGAGGAACGTTCGTCTTGCTCTTCCACCTCTTCCGACGGAGTAGTCGTCTATCACCTCAACAGTATCATCTGCCCCGAGTCCCAACTTACTCCAGTCAGACCAGAGGAACTGGTCCGGAACAAAGGAGGATTTCTACCGGAAAACAATGATTCCACCGGAAACGATGACGATCAGGCGCGGAACTTGCTGCCTTTCAGCGATTATTCGTCGGTTATATTTGACAAATAGTTTTAATGACGTGGAGACCTCCAGCCTAAACCCGTTCCCCATCCACAGTCAGGTCTTGAGGAGATGGACGAAGAGGTCGAAACTAAGAAATCATGTCGCCTTTAACCATATTCAGACTCATCCCTTATTATCACCCACACGCCACAGCGACGGTTAAACTAAGCTATATCTAATTCGGAACTTATATAGCGCTTCTATTTGCAATACGCAGGACATTAATCCACGAACGCTTCTACGCAGAGCCGCAATCCAAGCGCACAATCTAGCGACCAGGACCATTTTGCGATCCGTGAGACACCAGAGAGAAGAAGAAATGACACCAAAGACCAGCAATCCGAACACCGATTGGCCTTCAATCCTGACCTAAACAACAGCATAGAATTTACAGAGTGGACAGAAGCAAGAGGACAATTCCAGAGTCTTGGGCCAGGGTCGGAGAAAAAACCGGGAATCCATTACCTTCTGAATCGCCAGTCTATACACGGCAAAGAGTTGATCGAGTTCGAGGATGCATTATTATTATTATTATTATTATTATTATTATTATTATTATTATTTATTATTATTATTATTATTATTATTATTATTATTGTTATTGTTATTGTTATTGTTATTGTTATTGTTATTGTTATTGTTTTTGTTATTGTTATTGTTATTGTTATTGCTATTGCGATTGTTATTGTTATTGCTATTGCTATTGTTATTGTTATTGTTATTGTTATTATTATTATTATTATTATTATTATTATTATTATTATTATTATTATTATTATTATTATTATTATTATTATTATTATTATTATTATTATTATTATTATTATTATTATTATTATTATTATTATTTACCTTATCTACATACTTCCAGGCCATTCAAAAACCATACAGATCATACAGATTACAAAACTTGCAGTTACTGTTATAGGCCTATTATAGTAACTGCTATTTATCATACATGTAATATGCGATTCATATATTTATGTATGTTATTGAATCATTTGTATAAACAAGTTTATAGGTTCGTTATATATATATATATATATATATATATATATATATATATATATATAGCAGTTTAGCAGTTTAATGGCATTTTACATTCGTATGCAAGTATGTAGAGCTTTCGTCATGTGTGAAATAATGGTGAGGATATATTCGGTAACTGTTTAGAATGGGGAGGGGGTTGAAACCATACCCCATCTGCGATTGCAATAACGGTGACGCTCAATATCTACTCAGTAACAGTCCTATTATGCTGCCAGCTCATGTAGGGTAGAAATCGTGGAATTATATTCTACCAAAGAAAAGAGTTTAAAATCTTTGTAGACCTATTAAATGGAATTTAAATGGTAAAATTGTCATTGATTAGCGCCGTCCAATGAAAGCAGTTGTGCATAAAAACGACCCAAGTAAAATAATCAATGTAACGTAAACAGTCGAAATATCGCATGGTTGTTCAAACCTGCGCCAGGAAGACGACCAGAATACACCGGCGCTATATCAAGTCAAATCCGAAATGGTCGTTGAGTCAATTTCGGTGTCAGGTCAGAATCCAGGCCATTATGCATGGTAAGAAGAAGAAGGGCAGACCCTGAAGCAAGCCCTGAGGCAGCTATGGGTATGAAGTGTTAGCGACCTCATTTTCCTAGCCTCGGCATATGAGGGAATGCAGGTGCATGGCCAGTCCTCTCCCTTGCTGTCTCATCTTCCCACCATCAGTGTACGGTCAGTGTACTTATCATAGCTGCGTTCGCTAGGTGGCGCAGGTGCAGCAGAAATTTCGGATCAATTTCTGCCCTGTCGGGGATTTGAACCCCCGACTTCTCCATTGACAGTCCAGCACGCTAATCAAAACTCTGTACACCCCTTGTATGGTAAAGATCACGAATTTTTTAATGTATATTGTTTCCTCCGGCCAAAGCAAGTGCATGCCGACACAACTTCCGCAACGTAGTATTACGTAGATAAGATCATTCATTAGTGTAGTCTAACATAGAGATGGCAAATTACTATAACCTGTAACGCGACGAGGTGCAGTCGTTCATTTAGCAAGTCAGTCAGTCAGTCAGTCAGTCAGTCAGTCAGTCAGTCAGTCAGTCAGTCAGTCAGTCAGTCAGTCAGTCAGTCAGTCAGTCAGTCAGTCAGTCAAACTAAAACATTTCAAGAATATCAATGTTCAGTGAACGAAAAATTACATCCGTGAAGGAAACAAATGTTTCAAAACTTGTATTCTGAGTATAATAAATGCACATTCACTACAAATTTAAATGACAATTTCTAACAAAGCTAAATGCAGGCCCTCCGAAACTTACAAAACCAAAACATAACAATGTACCTGCGGATTTCAAATGCTGTACAAACGGGTTTTGGTAATACTTATACGCATGGCGGCAGGATGGACGGTAAGACTCTTTCTGGGAAGGGTTCAGAGCCAGTTGGTTGGAGATTCAACGGCCAAGGAAGGGTAGACGATGAATGATTTAAGGAGACGAGGTTTACAGCCCAATCAGCGTGCCTCTGATCCTCGTAAAGCAGTGGCCAATATCTGCCCTTCGATCAATCAGAACTGATTCAGAAGCTATGAGCCGTGACAGCCCGTTTCGCTTAACAAAACGTCTGTGGTGGAAGGACCAATAAAATCAACAGTGACATCAACATTAGCAAAACCATTAAATGCAACGGGAACATCAACAGCACCAGAACCATTAGATGCAGCAGAGACAGCAGAAGTGACAGGGTCGTTAAATGCAACAGGAACAACAACAGAGAAAGGACCATTGCACTTATCAAGAACATCAAAATCGATCGAAATTTTAGTAGAATTGTTCTGGGCAGCTGATACATCGGAGTAGTACTGTGAAGCAGAAGAATCCAAATACAAAAGTGGATCAGCGACGACCATTGTTTCGTTTTTAGTTCCACCTGTGACCTGACCCGTATCCATCGTCTTCAGCCATTCTTTGTCCCGAGTCGAAGTTGACAACCTTAACAGCAGGTGGAATGACGATTGGGCCAACAGTGCGAATATCCTTCAAATATTGCCAAATTGGTTTCCCTTTCAAAGGCATCAAGGCTATGACCACAACGACAAAGACAATGGAAAAGACGACAACGGAAACGATAACAACCCAGATAAAAGATACATTGGTGGCTAAAGTAGTTGCAGTTATGGTCACGTTTTGCGATGTTTTTGTTTCAGAAAGACTACTGATGTTAATTAAATAAGTTTGGTTGGGATTCAAGTCGTTCAAATTCAAAACTCGATGCTGTTCGTAAAATTGCAAGATCCTCATTTTCTCAAGACATCCACGGTCCTCTGATTCCACCGACGACTCAATTGGACAGAGGAACAGTCGGTAACCGATGACATGACCTCGTTCGTCACCGATGTTTTGACAAGAAGGTTCCAGAAGAGAGATGGAAATACTTGACGATGTGCTGTGATAGGTTTCGATGCGAGGCTTTGGCGGGCGGTATCTGATGTCGTAAGTGCAGCTGTTCCACGTGATTCCACTGGACTTTCCATTACGTTCAATTCCATTTCCGAAGATGAAATCATGAATGGATTCGTCTTTACCCAGGATGAGTATGCAAGTCATATTATTAGTTTGTCCAGTGGATGTGATTGGAAACTCTTTCCATTTCAAGACGTCCTGGCAGCGTCTATCATTTTCCAAACTTCCTTTACACCAGAACAGAAACATCTTGTATGTGTCATTCCTCTCATCCATCTCCCAAGTGGTTCTGACTGCTGTCTCATTAAGGACAACTACAGTGAAGTTATGCGGGAGTGATTTGGGTCGATGTTTCGACTGTGGAACCAGAACTGTTGATGATGATAAGTCGAGCGTTTCGTTGTATCCGCTCTTGGTCTTCGCTTCGATGCTGATCTTGTAATCGCTTTCCATCGAAAGATTACTCAGAAGAAAAGAAGACAGGAACAAAGGATCAGGGCTGAGTTCTGTCTCATTGTCTTTTGCGTCATTGTTGATCATTTTGATCCTGAAGAGCTCAACTCTTCCTCTGGCTTCCTCTTCTGACAACGGAGTGAAATAGACGATGACGTCAAACAATGAGTCTATACCTGTCTCCTTCACCTGGAAACAACCTTTGCACGATCTTGGAGCAGCAAGTGGAACGTCTTGTAATGTCTGGAAATCATGATGTGTCCATTCACTCCAGTTGCCACCTTCCACGGAGATTGCTCTAACAGATACGGTGCACTTGGAATAAGGCGGTAATCCAACGAGAGGTACTGTAACTGATATCTTCTGGGAATTTCTGTCAGAGTGGGTTGCATTATTGAAATCTCTTACAAGGCGGGTGATGTTCTTCGATTGGGTGAAGGGAGGTTTGATGCAGTTGACTTTGATGTCGTAGAGGATTCTTTGGTTGGTCTTCGGAGGTTTAAACACCAGAGTCTTGATGGATTGATTCTGAATTACATCGATATGGTCTATTTTTCTTGGTCTGAGATAATCAGTTAGATTCACTCTCACATCTTCCGATGTCACTGTCTCCAAAATACCCTGAGAATATGGGGTTTCTGCCGATCCGTTGACTTTTATGATCAGCATTTCGCCAGGGAAACCAACTTGAAATGGATTCGGAACCTTGCACACGCTGTCTTTTGAATGTTCGCACTTGAGAGGGCGTGCGTCTTTCGAGCTATTCCAATACCAAGCCTTATATTGCATTCTATGCATCACCAGAAGATCCTCTTTCGTTTCCCAGGCGAAGCTTAGTGTCTCCCAGTTCTCTACATCAATGTGTTTAATCTGAGGGTTCTCGTGCGGTTTCCTTATGTTCACGAATGCATACCGTCCATAAATAAGATCTTTTATACTACATATTATGTACTTAATTCCATCACTTTTCTCTGAGTCGATTTCCGGAAAGTGTCTCAGCTCGATAGCCGAATCGTTGACTGTCTTTACGTAGACCAACGGGACATCTATTCGGTGAGATATACCGATCTGGTAGGTGAAGGTCAGATCGGAAGCGTTATATTGGGTCAGCATGTTCCGATTTAACATACAAGTGATGTTTGCGTTCCAGCGTCCCACCATCGCATCCAAGTCCTCTGGCCTGATCGATAAGTTCCTGGCTTCCAACGGTTGGCATTGTGTCGTGAGTGCTACTAAAACCACCTGTAAAGACCGTAGGAACCAGTTCGTTACCATCGTCGCTGCTGTTCGAAGGATCTGTAAACGAAGCAGATGCAGAAGTCAAATTAGCAATCCATTAACTATGCGTGCAATGTGTGTGGTTGTTGCTTAACGCGGCTGTGTTTTACCGAAGATGTTTAGCGTTGCCCTCCTCTTTTATCCAAGCTTGACACTGGCACCATTCGACTGCGGCAATTGCGGAGTTTCTCGGGATTAATGCTAAGGAGCTGTAAAAGCAACGCGCGATTAAGACTCCTATTTGTATGTTCATTTAATTACGCGATTTTTTTATGGCTTCAGTACTTACTCGTTGACGCTCAGATAATTAAAATACGTATAGTGCATATGTGGCTTCATTACTTAAGCATTGACTTTCAGATAATTTTTTTAATTACGTTGTGCTCAACGTAATTAAAACGCCATTTGGCTTAATAACTTACAAATGGGCGTTCAGATCGTTTAGTAGTGTTTATATGGTTTCATTACTTACGGATTGGAGAGTAGAGACAAAAGCGTCGACCTGCGAAGCCTTTCGGTTTCTGGTTAAGCAAGGAGACCGTTTCCAACGTAGTTTAGAAATCTACGATCTACGAAATAAAATAATGACATAGATCCATTCATTATTATTTATGTTTAGTGCACTGCATAACTTGATATCTAGTTGCTAATGCTTTAGACTAACGCCTTTTATACATAGCACTTCGAAAGGTCATGACAGGCGTAATACAGATGTATGCTTGTATAGATTCAGATGCATCCACGTATACAGTACACGTATGTCTGTATATTACTTACTTGTTCGTATAGCCTTTCCATGTGTCGTAATGCACTGCTTCGTCCAGAGGCTGACAGATATAATTATGCAGTTTTTGCTAATTCGTATCAGGCACCGTGTGATTTACATTTGTCACTACTTGCAACCGTGGAACTGTTTTATTGCAGTCTTGCCCGCATTATATTTCGAAGAATTAGATACTCGCGAGTCGTGGCCCATGCGGATGTATAGGCCTACGTAAGTGTAGGCGTATATATTTATATTATAGTAATGTATTGTTTACATATATAATATTATATATATATATATTATACACATATTATATTCGAATGAATTTTTAAACACAAGCCTACAGGAATATATTTAAGACACGTGACTGAAGACTAATCAGAGCTAAAATATCATTGGGATATTCAAAAAGATTTTCAAGATCCTTGTCACTCTCACATGCATAATCTAATTATAGCTGAGTTGGCTATGGGCGCAGGCTGAGCAGAAGTCTCGAAGCAATTTTAACACCGGACCTCTCAGTTGGAGTAATTTGGAGTAGGAAACCTGAGTGGTTATAAGAAGAGGAGACTGAGTCAGAGAATGGCGATCGAGCGACTATGTTGGTAAAGCTGTTTGCTTTACCCATAAGTACATGCAGTCTCAGATTGGATTATGAGGCTGTTCGAATAGCGGTTGACCTCCGTCTAGGCACCGTCATTTGTCATCCACACAGCTGCCCATGTGGCACTCTGGTGACCGCCGAAGACTCGCACGGCCTATCGTGCCGCCTCGCTCCGGGCCGACACACCCGACACGCGGTCCTGAATTACCTAATCTGCAGGGGCCTCATTCAAGCGGGCACCCCGGTGGTTAAAGAACCTCCGGGTTTGTCAAGGTCGGATGGTAAAAGACCAGACGGCCTAACACTGATTCCGGGGCGCTCGGGTCGTTGCTCGACCTGGGACGTCACAGTTGCTGACACAGTGTTCACAACCTCCAACCAGACGGGAGGAGCTGCCGAACTGGCTGAGGCCAGGAAAAATGCAAAATACACCCAGCTGATGCAATCCTACCACTTTGTCCCACTGGCTTTTGAAACCATGGGACCAATTAACGCCAAGGGACTGGCCTTTCTCGCTGACCTGGGTCGTCTCCTGAGCCAAATTTCAGGTGACCCAAGAGAAACCAGTTACTTGTTCCAACGCCTGTCGGTTGTAATCCAACGTTTCAACGCTGTTGCGTTCCACGGCACTTTTGTTCTCCCAGATCTTGACAAGGATGGCCACTCCAGAGTTAACATTGATTATTAATATCTGACACCTGAGGGATTATAGATACCAGCGGCGCCGCTAGGATTTTGATTGTGTACGCACAATCAGCATGCGACCATGCGTAGGCCGGGGTCCGGGACGAAAGTGTGTGGGGGTACGAAGAACGAGCGTCCGAACTTTTTTGAATTTCCACACTGTAATGGTAGCAGTTTAAGCAGTCATCTGAACAAAATTGCTCTATAAATTCAGTGCTGGTAATTTCGATCACAGACCCACAGTAGTTTCAATCATCGTAGGCTAATTTCATATGTTCCACGCAATGCCTGTACATAAGTTCGTTGATTCAGAATGTGTGGTCAGTAAACTCGAGACAGTAGGCCTATTGTCGCAGAATGTCGTGTGGGCAAGTTCTACACTACATTGCTTGATATGAGTGCAGACATGATCAGTACCATATAGAACAGATATCGGTCTGCTTATCAAAGTTAATGGCGGTAACAACCCCGGTTCTGAGAATGTGGTAAAAGAACAATTTACAGCTTTCCCAACTCGTGACACCACTCAGTCTGGCGAAACTATCGCGACAATCGTCGAGCAGCAGCTATCTGAGGTCGGACTCGAAGAGAGCAATTGGAGGAAAGGGAGAAAGAGAGAAATGAAATGGAGGAAAGGGAGGAAGAGAGAGAAATGAAGAAAAGGGAGGAGAGCGAAATGGAGGAGGGAAGAACAGAGCGAAAATGGAGGAAGAGAGCGAAATGGAGGAAAAGGAGGAAAGAGCGAAATGGAGGAAAGGGAGGAAGAGCGAAATGGAGGAAAGGGAGGAAGAGCGAATTGGAGGAAAAATGGGAGGAAGAGAGCGAAATGGAGGAAAGAGGAAGGAAGAGCGAAATGGAGGAAAGGGAGGAAGAGCGAATTGGAGGAAAGGAGGAGGAAGAGCGAAATGGAGGAAAGGGAGGAAGAGCGAAATGGAGGAAAGAGAGGAAGAGAGCGAAATGGAGGAAAGGGAGGAAGAGCGAAATGGAGGAAAGGGAGGAAGAGCGAAATGGAGGAAAGGGAGGAAGAGCGAAATGGAGGAAAGGGAGGAAGAGCGAAATGGAGGAAAGGGAGGAAGAGCGAAATGGAGGAAAGGGAGGAAGAGCGAATTGGAGGAAAGGGAGGAAGAGCGAAATGGAGGAAAAGGAGGAAGAGCGAATTGGAGGAAAGGGAGGAAGAGCGAAATGGAGGAAAGGAGAGGAAGAGCGAAATGGAGGAAAGGGAGGAAGAGCGAAATGGAGGAAAGGGAGGAAGAGCGAAATGGAGGAAAGGAGAGGAAGAGCGAAGTGGAGGAAAAGGAGGAAAGAGCGAAATGGAGGAAAGTGAGGAAGAGAGCGAATTGGAGGAAAGGGAGGAAGAGCGAATTGGAGGAAAGGGAGGAGGAGAGCGAAATGGAGGAAAGGGAGGAAGAGCGAAATGGAGGAAAGGGAGGAAGAGCGAATTGGAGGAAAGGGAGGAAGAAGAGCGAAATGGAGGAAAGGGAGGAGAGAGCGAATTGGAGGAAAGGGAGGAAGAGCGAATTGGAGGAAAGGGAGGAAGAGCGAATTGGAGGAAAGGGAGGAAGAGCGAATTAAAGGAAAGGGAGGAAGAGCGAATTGGAGGAAAGGGAGGAAGAGAGAAAGAGCGAAATGGAGGAAAGGGAGGAGCGAAATGGAGGAAAGGAGAGAGAAAAGAGCGAATTGGAGAAAAGGGAGGAAGAGGAAGAGCGAAATGGAGGAAAGGGAGGAAGAGCGAATTGGAGGAAAGGGAGGAAGAGCGAAATGGAGGAAAGGGAGGAAAAGAGGAAGAGCGAATTGGAGGAAAGGGAGGAAGAGCGAAATGGAGGAAAGGGAGGAAGAGCGAAATGGAGGAAAGGGAGGAAGAGCGAATTGGAGGAAAGGAGAGGAAGAGCGAATTGGAGGAAAGGGAGGAAGAGCGAATTGGAGGAAAGGGAGGAAGAGCGAAATGGAGGAAAGGGAGGAAGAGCGAATTGGAGGAAAGGGAGGAAAGGGAAAGGAGGAAGAGCGAATTGGAGGAAAGGGAGGAAGAGCGAATTGGAGGAAAGGGAGGAAGAGCGAATTGGAGGAAAGGGAGGAAGAGCGAAATGGAGGAAAGGGAGGAAGAGCGAAAAGGAGGAAAAGGGGAGGAAGAGCGAATTGGAGGAAAGGGAGGAAGAGCGAATTGGAGGAAAGGGAGGAAGAGCGAAATGGAGGAAAAAGAGGAAGAGCGAATTGGAGGAAAGAGGGAGGAGAAGAGCGAATTGGAGGAAAGGGAGGAAGAGCGAAATGGAGGAAAGGGAGGAAGAGCGAAATGGAGGAAAGGGAGGAAGAGCGAATTGGAGGAAAGGGAGGAAGAGCGAAATGGAGGAAAGGAGGAAAGGGAGGAAAGGGAGAAAGAAATGAGGAAAAACGAAAGGGAGGAAAGGGAGGAAGAGAGCGAAATGGAGGAAAGGGAGGAAGAGCGAAATGGAGGAAAGGGAGGAAAGAGCGAAATGGAGGAAAGGGAGGAAGAGCGAAATGGAGGAAAGGGAGGAAGAGCGAAATGGAGGAAAGGGAGGAAGAGAGAAAGTGGAGGAAAGGGAGGAAGAGCGAAATGGAGGAAAGGGAGGAAGAGCGAAATGGAGGAAAGGGAGGAAGAGCGAAATGGAGGAAAGGGAGGAAGAGCGAAAATGGAGGAAAGGGAGGAAGAGCGAAATGGAGGAAAGGGAGGAAGAGCGAATTGGAGGAAAGGGAGGAAGAGCGAAATGGAGGAAAGGGAGGAAGAGCGAAATGGAGGAAAGGGAGGAAGAGCAATGAAATGGAGGAAAGGGAGGAAGAGCGAAATGGAGGAAAGGGAGGAAGAGCGAATTGGAGGAAAGGGAGGAAGAGCGAATTGGAGGAAAGGGAGGAAGAGCGAATTGGAGGAAAGGGAGGAGGAAAGGGAGGAAGAGCGAATTGGAGGAAAGGGAGAGCGAAATGGAGGAAAGGGAGGAAGAGCGAATGGAGGAAAGGGAGGAAGAGCGAAATGGAGGAAAGGGAGGAAGAGCGAAATGGAGGAAAGGGAGGAAGAGCGAATTGGAGGAAAAGGGAGGAAGAGCGAAGGTGGAGGAAAGGGAGGAAGAGCGAAATGGAGGAAAGGGAGGAAGAGCGAAATGGAGGAAAGGGAGGAAGAGCGAATTGGAGGAAAGGGAGGAAGAGCGAAATGGAGGAAAGGGAGGAAGAGCGAATTGGAGGAAAGGGAGGAAGAGCGAAATGGAGGAAAGGGAGGAAGAGCGAATGGAGGAAAGGGAGGAAGAGCGAAATGGAGGAAAGGGAGGAAGAGCGAAATGGAGGAAAGGGAGGAAGAGCGAATTGGAGGAAAGGGAGGAAGAGCGAATTGGAGGAAAGGGAGGAAGAGCGAATTGGAGGAAAAGGAAGAGCGAATTGGAAGGTAAGGTCTCAGTTGTTCATTCACTTCGTTACCGATTTTGCACAAGAGTAATCATAATGGCATGCATTTATTAGGTCAATTTGGTTCGGTAAATTATTAGTAATATTACTATTGTTATTATTGCTGTTATTATAATTCGTTAAATTATTATTAATATTACTATTGCTATTGTTATTATTATTATTATTATTATTATTATTATTGCTATTATTATTTTTTAGTATTAGTATTATTATTCATTACTTTCCGCTTTGAACGCTTATCTATGGATAATTATTATTATATCATCACTTTTCTAAGTTCTTACTACCATAGTACCATTATCATCGTAATTGTTGCTATCTTAATTTTACTTCTTTGTTATTAATATAATTATTACTGCTATTATTTTTTTTTTACCCGAGGTATTAAGGATCCCTCAGGATTTAGGAAAAATTGCTATAAGGAGCAGGAAATTTGTCTGGAGGGTCAAGCCTCGTCTTCAGGGTTTGCAGGAAAAGTTATTATTAAAAGTATTATTATTATTATTATTATTATTATTATTATTATTATTATTATTATTATTATTATTATTATTATTATTATTATTATTATTATTATTATTATTATTATTATTATTATTATTATTATTATTATTATCATCATCATTATTATTACTATAATTATTATTATTAGTATCATCATCAGCATCAGCAGCAGCATCATCATCATCATCATCATCATCATCATCATCATCATCATGATCATCATGATCATGATCATCATCATCATCAGGAATTATAATCAATTTCTTGCAGCTAAACATCCGCATGCATATAATATCAGCTAGTATAGGTAATCGGCTTAACCTAATGACGTAAACAGGTAGGTCGTCCTTCAGATAATTATGTGCAAGGGTAGGGAGGAAGAGAGCGAATGGAGGAAAGGGAGGAGAAGCAAATGGAGGGTAAGGAGGAAGGGAGAGTCAATACATGTGAAATCATCAAATTTAATGTGTGAAATACCTTGTAAGTGACCGTGTCTCAGATTTGACTGTAATTTTTGCTATTTTATTGTTTGATAATTATGTTTGTACATCATATTGAAATTGTCAGGCGCCTATCGCCATGCATCTGCATTGCATCATCATCATCATCATCATCATCATCATCATCATCATCATCATCATCATCATCATCATCATCATCATCATCATCATCATCATCATCATCATCATCATCATCATCATCATCATCATCATCATCATCATCATCAGTTTCTGACGCCAGCCATTTGGCGGCGATGGGTACGAATAAATGATCTCCATTTTCCTCGGTCATTAATTTTGTCAAGTCCGTTGTTTCCCTTAGTTTCAAAGTGATGTTTTATATACATTTTTATCCAGCGTTGTCTGGCTCTGCCTTAGTGTCTTTTCCTTCGAATCTTGCATGTAGTGCAGTGTTTGGTATTTGGTCAACTGGCATTCTCTCTAGGCCTATAATTATGTTGAAACCATCAGAGTCTTCTTTGAATGACTTTGTCTAGCAGAGTTGTTTCGATCCATAATGCTGTCTAATGCCAGCGTTTCTTATTTTCTGAAGTCTTGAAATCCTGCGATCTTCTGCAGTAAACTAATTTCTGCTGTAATAATTCTTTTCTTGTCTTGCTTTCGCATTGGCCAACATTCCGAACCCTAGACTAGAGGCAAATCGGTTGTATCTTCGTCTCGTATAATTAATTATCTTTGTCTGGTTTTTGGTCTTGGTAAATAGTAATTGGATTGCAAAGGGTGTTCAGGCACGAATGAGGAAGTTTTTCGCCTCGCATGACATAATTATGAAATTATATAATTTCCCAAAGAACTGATGTAAATTGTAATTACTTTTGACCAAAAAGATGATCTCCAAGATGCACCATTACAAACCCCGAAATAAAAGTTCCTTTCAGCCTATTCCCAGACCCCTTCCCTCAGAGAGGTTGGAATCTGCGTAATTTTTGGGAAGCTCTGGTTACGCCACTGCTAGATGGTGTTAGACTGTTAGTTTACCTAATATTAAAACTAGTAGGCTACATAAGTAATTATAATTTTGTAACTTAATAATATTTCACTTGTTTCATTTTGCAATTTTTCATTTCTTAGCCTTTCAGCGCTGTACGCACTTGCGTAAGTGCGTACGTCTAGCGGCGCCGCTGAGATGCAGGCGTTTCCGAAAATCGAGCTCCTATCATGGGTGTTAATAGATTTCCCCAGCGAAAGCGAAACACACTGGATCGAAACTACTCTGCTAGTCAAAGTCGTTCAACGAAGATTCTGATGGTTTGGACATGTAGAGAGAATGCCAGTTGACCGAATTCCACACAATGCACCACATGCAAGATTCGAAGGAAACATAAACAAAGGCAGACCAAGACTACGCTGGCTAGACAATAGAAATTAGGACATAACATCACTTGGACTGACACTAAGAGGAGCACTGGACTTGAGAAATGACAAAGGATAATGGAGGTCATTTATACGTACCCATCGCCGCCAAATGGCTGGCGTCAGGAACTGATGATGATGATAGCTGTCATATCTTGTCTGAAGCCCAATGCCTGACATTGGCAGTTGGCTTACTTCATGACGATTATAGGAGTGGTGGCTCACGCGCAAGACATAACCTACACATCATATGTTAATTAATATATATGAATATATACATACAGCATGTAAATATACATGGAACATCCGCTGGATTATGCTATAGTATGTGGAACGGTATTTATGGACAGCCACGCATCCAACCCACTTACCAGACGGACACCAATGACACATGGGCAGATAGATAGGCCTACACACACGTACAGACACACAGTTAATAGAGAGATAATGGACACAAACGTTGCTGGATTTAGAGCCTTTATTTGGTTATTTGATAGTGCGATATATTTAGCCACTTACATACATGCATACATACGTACATACATACATGTACGTACATAGTACATACATACGTGTGATAGTCGCCTATAGACCTTTCTCATTATAGACTATAGCTGCGTTCGCTAGGGAACGCGAGTGTATTATCCCGTACCCTCTCTCACACCAACCTCTTGAATGGCTTTGCTTGCTCCTTCTTATCGGAGCGCACCAGTTCTGTTGTTTTTGGTACTTCCAGATCTGTCTGTGGTCCTGCTACCTTTGGGGTCCCGCAGAAAAATCCTAGGTTCTCTTCTGGGACCATTGCTTTATATTATTTATACGTCTGGCATAGGGCCATTGCTGACATCCTGTGATCTTTTTCATCAGCTTTATGCTGATGATGTTCAGGCGTGTACACACGCACTGCACCTCTTGCAGTGCTCTGACGGTGGTTCAGCTAATGTGTCATGCTATGGACAGTCTGGCTGACTGGTTAGCCTCAAACCGCCTCTTACTCAATACTACCAAGACACAATTCAATCAATCAATCAATCAATCAAACTTTATTGCAACCATCAATCAAGTTATTTTACAGAAGTAGGTTCAGTTTTTCACGATGGTAACAAGGAAGGCCCTTCAGGGATGAAAATCCCGCTTATAGGGACACCTATTTGCTAAATCTGGGCCTAACAAGGTGGCAGGACGGTGAACAGCTTGAATTACAAAGTTCATCAAGTAGCGCAATTATTAATCTAGTATCGAACCCTTATGCTAAATTCATATTTAAGTAAGTAAGTATATCCTTTATTCTGGGTGGACGTAGGCGACTGGCGGTTGTGGACCGTTGTGCGGTGGATGAAGCAGTTCCCCACGTTACTTTTATGATTCTGTCCGGGATTAGGGCGTTACACTGGATGGTGAACTTGGTTTCTCTATGCACATCAATCAGTTCACCCGTGGCTGTTACTACCAGCTGTTTAAGAAATATGTACCGGTTTCCACTATTCCGGGTTCTTCTCCTCGTCTCATTGTTCCCTACTCCGCTTCTTTGTTCCCTTTTGCCGGCCATTTTGCCGGCCATTTTGATGTCAATGACATGGCCAATTATCGACCTATTTCAAATCTATCTTTCTTGTCAAAGATAGTCGAGAAATACGTTTCGATACAGCTTATCAGTTAATAATAATCTTTTCTTTATTAAGCGCCTGACAAGTTATCTTGAGGCAAACTCCCTTCTACCGAAACAACAGTCAGGGTTCAGGAAGTTTCACTCCACAGAGTCAGTTATTACAGGCATTCTAGTCGACATGTATGCGGCTGTTGATCAGAGGTATGTAACCCTTCTTGCCCTGTTTGACGTGAGTGCGGCCTTCGACACGGTCGACCATGGCATTCTTCTAGAGCGCCTTGAAACGTCGTTCGGTGTTGTTGGCCGCCCTCTGTTGTGGTTGCGGGCTTTTCTCATTGGGCGTAGCCAGTGTGTGGTTTTTGGATTCACGAAAAAATTTGTTTAAATAAATGTATTTCAGTGTAAAATAACGTAATATGACACAAAAATAATGCGCTATTGAGACCGCTAACTACGAATATGTCGAAGCTCCTGGATTGAATGGATACTCGATCGGATATGTTATGCATGTAATGTATATATTCGACAGCAAACGAAAGTTAATTAGGCTATAAAAGATACCATCGTCAACTTCAACGATATCAAGAATACCACGGAAACATTAAATAGGATGGTAAAACTAATTATAACAACGGGAACGGATGCGGTCCAGTTGTGCAAGTGATAAGTTATCGCTGAGGAAAATAAGTAACCTTGTATTAAAAAATGTAGTTTTCTGTGCAATCGAAACCAAAACTCTCAAAAACTGGCCTATGTATAAGCCTATACATTTATATCGCGTATACATTTTGGCTGCATGAAAGTGAGAGACAGAAACCTTACCATTGTGCAGTGTAATCTTACAAATAACTTATCAGCTTACAACTAGGCTTACAGGAATAACTAATTAACTTACAACTAAGCCTACTTCTGTATACATTTGTGTAAAGGACTATATATAGCGCATTGAAAGCACAGCTCTTTCACAAACCTTTAACTGTCTGCAAAATTCAGACTCATTTTCGTGCACAGCACACCATTACACTCCACCCGATTGCGCTATTACCTTTGCCAGCTCTCGATTTACCACTCATCTCTGACCGATTCACATTCCATGCTGCACCTCGCCTCTGCTTTTATTATGGAACCTGAAATCTTTAATTCTTCGTTCCTCTTCTGTCGAGCATCCACCTCAATCTTCTTCAAGCCCATATATATCTATCGTGATAGGAGTTTTCCATTCAAAACTAGAGTCCCATTTTTTCCAGAAACCTTGCCCTGATCGATCAAGTCCACCGTCTTTTCATTTCTGTCAGCCTTAACATAAACCACCGTAAAAGCTCCCCTTCTCTCTCCTATGGCTGGTGACTCTAGCTAGTCTAATGTACCAAACGGATTACACTCTTCATACCACCGCCTAAAATACTCATAATGTTAACTACATGCTACACTGTTCCTCAAGGTGTCAAACCTTGAACATGTAAGTACAATTTCAGGTATTAGAATGAAATCGTGAACAGTTGACTTGAGCTATAGTCTCTCAGAAGTTCATACTACACACCGCACACTCCAGACAAGTCAACTGCGAAGTATTTCAGAAAACACACTATTTTATGTCCTACTTCATACGGCATACCTGGCCAACCCCTCTCACTTGACGTAGCACTCGTTAATGCGTTGAAGCAAATCTGTCTCCTTCCTTCTTTGGTTTCCAGGCACATAGATCTCAATCTTCCCGCGGTATATCTGGACAACCCAACTAACTTGACGTAGCGCTCGTGACTAAGTTAATTCTCTGCGCTTGGCTTTTAAGTAGTGCCTTAGACATTGTTATAATTATTACGATTACATCCGATACGATATCAGCTTAAAATAAAAATATACATTATTAAAAGAAAAGTCAAGGAAATAATCTAACATAGAGATGGCACATTACTATTACTTTTCCAGTGCCGAGGATTCATTCCCTTAGCTAACTAGTCAGTCAGTCAGCTAGTCAATCCGTCACTCACTCAGTCAGTCAATCAGTCAAAATAAATTTTTTTCAACAATATCAATGTTTAGTGAACGAAAAATGATATCCGTAAAGGAAACAACTGTTTCGATACTTGTATTCAGAGGATAGGGGCCTCCTGACTTTCGGTTACTGTAGTTTTCTATCTTCTATTTCAGTCGTTATTGGTTTTCTTAATACCCCGCCGAAGGCTTCGGTTTATCTGAATATCAGTCTCGGAATTGAAGAAATGCCCCGCGTCCTGGACACTCCTTTCCGGGACAATGAAACGTCCCGGAATCAATTTCCTCTATAATTAAATACGTAGAATTTCTATTACACGTTATCAACAATATCAATGATGAGTATAGGCCTAAACGAAACATGATATCCGTGAAGGAAACAAATGTTTCGATATTTGTATTCCGAGTATTGAGGCCTCCTGACTTTCGGTTTCTGCAGTTTCTATCTTCGCTTTTCAGTCGTTATTGGTTTTCTTAATACCGCCAAAGAAGGCTTCGGTTGATCTGAATATCGCGATATCAGTTCGGAATCGGTTAAATAGACCCAACGCTACTTTTAATAAATGCACAAGCTCTCCGAAACCTACAAAACCAAACAAAAACATGCGGAATAAAAATGGCAATACAAACAGCTTGTGGTACTTAAACGCATGGTGGCAGGATGGACGGTAAGACCCTTTCTAGGAATGGTTCAGAGTCAGTTTGCTGCAGATTCAACGACCAAGGAAGGATTGGAGTTGAATGATTTAAGGACACTGGGTTCACAGACCAATCGTCGTGTCTCTGATCCTGTACGTCGTCTCGTAGCGACCAATATCCGCCCTCCGATCCATCGGAACCCGGGGTTCTAGGACTTGATGACAGGCTGCATAAGACTCGGCTACCGGAATAGTACCCGTCATCAACCTCTCCGGACACTGGAGGTATCTGATCGACGAGAGGTAGATGGGAGGATAATCGCTGTCGTTCTCGGTCTGCCCGGCAGGAGACGTTGACATCGACAACCGTCGAATAGATACAGTCCTCGTCGACTGATTGGTCTCGATCGTAGTCTCCACAGACCGACAGAACTCCTTTGGGCGAGCAGTCGACTGCCTTCTTCAAAACCAGGTCGTCTGAGATTGTCATGACGTCAGGCAACGCGATGACGTCGGCGGAGATTATGTCTCCGGTAGACACCGCAATATCGCCAGTACTTTTGATGTCAGTGGAGAATGTGACGTCATCGGAGATCATTATGCTGTCCGTTGAAATTGTGACGTCATCAGCCAATGGTTTCTTTTCGAGCATTCCATTGTCGTCGTAGAAATCCACTTCGATGATTCTCATGGGAGGATAATCGCTGTCGTTCTGGGTATCATCGCACACAGAGTCTGCGGACCGCGAAGGCGAAACTTTTGAGGCGTGATGATACCCCGTTCCACTTGAAACGTCTTCATTCCGCGCATCCGATGAATCGTAAATCTCTGTTTGCAGAGACGATAAGCCATCTTCTGAACCATTTATGTTGAACCCCGAGCCGCTGTCAAGCATAACGGGTTTTGCTGGTTCACTGGGAACAGGAAGAAACACATCGCAGACACGCTGAGACCCACCCACGTAATCTTCGTCGAGGTTGGAGAAGGGCTTTTGGAAAAGCATTGCGTCATACGTAGACTGTCCAGTGGCCTTTCCAGTGTAGCACTGGTCTGAAAATAGACCTTTACAGAACGATGACAAGTCATGTGTTAACGCCTTTGATGCGGGCTCATGAGGCTGCTGCGATTGGTGCTGACTTACTTCTTCGTCCACTTTACTTTTAAAGGTCGCAGAGATTGAAGGATCCTTTGAAGCCTTTGTCGAACCGGTAAATACATTTGGCAGAATTCTGTGGTCGCTATCTCCGACGCTGGCATAGGATGATATCTCTGCAGAAATGGAAGGGATCAGAAATGCAGCAGCATTAGCATTAACCGGGACGTCAATAGCATTCGGTACCACAGAGACAACCAGAATGTCTGTAGTAGAAGGACCAATAAAATCAACCGGACCATCAACGTTAGCAGGACCATTAAACAAAACAGGAACATCAACGTTAGCGGAAACATTAAACAAAACAGGACCATCAACGTTAGCAGGACCATTAAATGCAACAGGAAGATCAACAGTACCAGAACCATTAAATGAAGCAGAGACAGCAAAAGTGACAGGGTCATTATATGTAACAGGACCATTGCACGTATCAAAAACGTCAACGTCGATCGGAACGGAAACACTACTAGATTTGTTCTCAGCAGCTGATTCACCGGACCCGCTTGATTTGTATCCTTCGTCCTCAGCCATTCTTTGTCCTGAGTGGAAGTTGGCAAACTTAGCAGAAGGTGGAATGACGATTGGGCCAACAGTGCGAATATCCTTCAAATATTGCCATATTGTTTTCTCTTTGAAAGGCACCAAAGCAATGACCACAACGACAACGACAACAGCAAAGACTACAACTGAAGCAATAACAACCCAGGCAACCCAGACAAAAGATATTTCGGCGGCTAAAGTAGTTGCAGTCATGGTCACGTTTTGCGATGTTTTCGTTTCAGAAAGACTACTGATCATAATTAAATAAGTTTGGCTGGGATTCAACTCGTTCAAATTCAAAACTTGATTCTCTCCGTAAAATTCCAAGATCCTCATTTGCTCAAGACATCGACGGTCCTCGATGGAATCAGAAGACTCAATTGGACAGCGGAACAGTCGGTAACCGATGACAAAACCTCTTTCGTCACCGATGTTTTGACAAGAAGGTTCCAGAAGAGAGATGGAAATACTTGACGATGTGCTGTGATAGGTTTCAATGCGAGGCTTTGGCGGGCGGGATCTGATGTCGTACGTGCAGCTGTTCCACGTGATCCCACTCGACTTTCCATTACGTTCAATTCCAGTTCCGAAGATGAAATTATTATAGGATTCCTCCTTATCCAGGATGATTACGTCAGTTATATTAATGGCATTTCCAGTGGAAGCGATTGGAAACTCTTTCCATTTGAGGACGTCCTGGCACGGTGTATTACTTTCCAGATTTCCTTTACACCAGAACAGAAACAACTTGTCTATGGCATTCCTTTCTTTCATCTCCCAAGTGGTTCTGACTGCTGTTTTATTAAGGGCTACTACAGTGAAGTTATGCAAGAGAGATTTAGGTCGATGTTTCGACTGTGGCACCAGAATTGTTGATGATGATAAGTTGAGGGTTTCGTTGTATCCGCTCTTGGTCTTCGCTTCGATGCTGATCTTGTAATCGCTTTCATTCGAGAGGTTACTTTGAAGAAAGGAAGAAAGGAACAAAGGATCAGGTATGAGTTCTGTCTCGTGTTTTACGAAACCGTGTCCGATAATTTTGATCCTGTAAAGCTCAACCTTTCCTCTGGCTTCCTCTTCTGACAACGGAGTGAAATAGACGATGACGTGGAACAATGAGTCTATACCTGTCTCCTTCACCTGGAAACAACCTTTGCATGATCTAGGAGAAGCAAGTGGAAGGTCTTGCAACGTCTGGAAATTATGATATGTCCATTTACTCCAAAGTCCACCTTCCACGGAGATTGCTCTAACAAATACGGTGCAGTTGGAATAAGGTGGCAATCCAACGAGAGGTTCTGTTACTGATATTTTCTGGGAATTTCTGTCAGGGTGGGTTGCATTATCAAAATCACTTACAAGACGGGTGGTGTTTTTCGATTCTGTGAAGGGAGGTTTGGTGCAGTTGACGTTGATGTTGTAGAGGATTCTTTGGTTGGTCTTCGGGGGTTTAAATACCAGAGTCTTGATGGATTGATTCTGGGTTACATTGATCTGGTCTATTTTCTTGGGTCTGAGATAATCAGTAAGATTCACTCTCACTACTTCCGATGTCACTGTTTCCAAAACACCATTGGAATATGGGGTTTCTGCCGATCCGTTGACTTTTATGATCAGCATATCACCAGGAGAAGCGACTTGATAAGGGTTCGGAACCTTACACACAGTGTCCTTATGGTCGCACTGGAGAGGACGTGCGTCGATAGAACTGTTCCAGTACCAAGCCTTATATACCATGCTATACATGAGAGTACTGTCTTCCTTCGTTTCCCAGTCGAAGCTCAGTGTCTCCCAGTTCTCTACTACAATGTCTTTGACCTGAGGGTTCTCGTGCGGTTTCCTTATTTTCACTTCTATATTCCTTCCAGACGATTGACCTTTTATACGACAAGTTATGTATTTCACCGCAAGTTTGTTTCCTTTGGAAAACCGAATAGGATCGATATCGGGAAAGTGTCGTAGTTCGATAGCCGAATCGTTGATAGTCTTAACGTAGACCAAAGGGACATCCGTTGTTCTATAGTTACCGATTTGGTAGGTGAAGTAAAGATCTGAAGCGTTGTAATGGGCCTGCATGTTCTGATTTAACACACAAGTGAAGTTTGAGTTCCAGCGTCCCACCACCGCATCCAAGTCGTCTGGCCTGACCGTTACGTTCCTGGGTTTAAATAGTTGGCATTGAGCCGTGAGTATTAAAACCACCTGTAAAGAACGTAGGAACCAGTTCGTTACCATCGTCGCTGTGGTTCGAAGGATCTGTAAATGAAATAGATGCAGAAATCAAACATACCAATCCATAAACTAAGCTTGTGTACATGTAGTTGTTGTTTAACGACGCAGCGTTTGACCGAAGATGCCTAGTGTCGCCCGCCTCTTTTATCCAAGCTTAATACTGGCACAATTCGACAGCGGCAGTTGCGCAGTTTCTCGAGATTACGATTACGAAGTTTCAAAAGCTTATCGCAATTAAAAACGCCTATTCGTGTGACCTCGTTGCTGTTTTCCTTTCTTTAACTTAATCCGACTATCTTTCCCTCTTAGTTTATTTTGTCATAGTTCATAACGAATGTATATATCTCCTTCTGCTCTGCTTTCCCGCTTTAAGCATTCACAAAGTCGACAAGCACGTTCAAGCATATCTTTCGTCGCACGCTCGTGCTTTGCAAATGTCCTGAAACATTTATATCTTGCCTATTTACCCTCATTTCTCATATATCCCTCCTTCTTTCGTTTCGTCCCCTACCCCTACTGTTTATGATTCTCTCGTTCTGTTGTGTTTCATTTCCTTATCTGGACTCACCCTAACAACCGTCATCAAGTTACAATCTATAAGTTTGCACATTGAAAGCTGCTGCCAAGGCGTATATTGCAATCTGCTGGAGGAAGATGCCTGGAGAACTCCAACCTACAAACTGTAGCCTACTAGGCTAATAAGCTGCTACTGTACACTGGAAGAGTCCGCATCTCTCCTATCTAGTGTAGCTTTCAATTTTTTACACTAATTCTGTATTGGCATATTATGTAGCGTGCGTTTTCTGAGGAGAGAGCTCCGGAAAAAAACAGAGACAAACAGACGCGAAATGGTTGACGAAATTGAATCTTCAACGAGATATGGTATCGATTGGGGAAACTCTATCCCTACCCGAGACTGGAATTTTGACACAACAACAAAATATTTATCCTCTTCGCTCAGCTGTAAATTGAAAACAGGAAGTGTATCCTACGTGAGCCACATTTTTATCTGATTATATGGCACCGCAATTCCACTCCAGGACCTAGAGCTAGTAACATAGAGGAAAGAAAATCTACATGTATAATTAGTGTCTGCTAATATTAAAGACCTTAGCTGTTGCAGGGTGTCTAACAGTAAAACACGTTCGCCACACTAATATATCCAAGGGGTAGAACACTTAATGTACAACAATGCCTGTCAATAGTAAACATTTCGGAGAACATTATCAGTGTAGAGCGGCCCAGATGATCATATTTCTAGGCTGCGGGCTTCTCATGTGAAGATGCTGGTATACAGGACAAAGGGCATGCGCGTTATGGTGACCGATCCCAGCAGTTAAAATCAGCGCTCACGCCCTCTTTTCGCCACTCCCCCTAACTCAATCAATCAATCAATCAATCAATCAATCAATCAATCAATCAGAATTTATATAGCTCTTCCCGGCCCTGCCCTATCCTACCCATCCACTCCCCACCCATCTCCTCCTACTCCCCTACCTATCCCCTCATATGCCGCTTCTTCTCCCCACCCATTCTCACCCCTCCTCTTCCTTCTCCACTCACCCTCCCCTCCCTTCTTCTGCCTCTCTCCTTCCATCCTCCTCTCTTCATTTTCCTCGACCTCCCTCTTCCATCCCTCCCCTTCCCTCCTCCTCTCTGTAATAAGTGCAATAAATAAATGACTAATTTTATCACATGACGCAGTGTTTTAGTGCTTGTAAGCAATGATCCCGTCTTTAACCAAAAAGGAGCAGGTACGCCAGCTTCTGGCACCATGCTAATCTAGCTAAATACTAGATGAAAATAATGTAACGAAATGCTCGTGCCGAAAAAGAACCGGAACCCGTTACGGTGCGTTCCGGGCCCAACCGATCTGTGCTTGAAACGCGGTGCTTAAGCTTCTTTATGAAGTGTTTATATGGCTTCATTACTTACTTACCATCCATTTGCTCAATGGATGGTGGTAAGGTGACAGCACTTGTTCTTCTTGACTTGTCTGCTGCTTTTGATACTGTGGATCATTCTATTCTTCTTCATCGTCTTGAGAACTGGTTTGGGATCTCTGGCCCTGCACTAAATTGGTTTAGTACTTATCTTAGTCCACGCACTCAATCAGTGTATTTAAATTATAGATATTCATCTGATCCTTTGTTGACATGCGGTGTACCACAGAGATCGGTGCTTAGCCCTCTTTTGTTTACATTATACACCACACCATTAGGAGCATTGCTTGATAATCATTTGCTGAAATACCATTTCTATGCTGATGACACTCAAATTTACATTTCATTTGACAGTCTGTCATGTGACTCATCTGTACAGCTGTTGTCTGCTGTCTTTGATGAAGTACAGTCCTGGATGGCATCCAATAAACTCCTTCTTAACCCATCAAAGACTGAATTTCTGTTACTTGGCACTCCACAGCAACTTAAGAAATTTGATGGGCTTAAGTCATTGAAACTGGGTGACTCAATTGTTGAGCTGGCTGATGCTGCACGCAACTTAGGCGTTGTCTTTAATTCTACCATGTCTCTCACTGGCCATGTAAACAGTATTTGTAAGGCATCCTATATGTTCATTCGTGATATACGCAGAATTAGGCGTTATGTGCCCATGTCTGCAAGAATATCTCTGGCAAATGCATTGGTTTCCAGTCGCCTAGACTATTGTAACTCACTTCTTACTGGTATCAATAAATCAAACATACTGAAGCTGCAGAGGGTTCAGAACTCTTTGGCTAGAGCCATAACTAATACATCCAAATATGAACATATAACCCCTCTGCTTAAATCTCTGCATTGGCTTCCTGTTCATGAAAGAATTCGTTTCAAACTGGGGCTCATAGTTTATAAAACTTTGAACTCTAGCCAACCACAATATTTAAAATCTGTTCTTATTCCTCTGACTTATCATTATTCAATGCGGTCATCTGATTGTCTTTGTCTGGTCATACCTAAATCAAGAACTGTTCTCGGTGAACGAGCTTTTTCGGTTGCTGGGCCTGCCTTTTGGAACTCTCTTCCTGTATCTGTGCGCTGTGCTCAGTCGCTTGTGTCGTTTCGTTCTCGGCTGAAAACTTACCTCTTTCAAATTGCTTATCCACCTTAGGCTGCCTCTCTGTCTCTTACGGACTGATCTTCTGGATGTTGACCTGATTACAGATTGTTTTCATGCGCCATCGGTTGATGCCTTGTGCATTAGACACCGGCGCAATAGAAGTTGCTAATTACATTACATTACTCATTGACGTTCAGATAACTAAATTACGAAGCGCTTCAATGACCCCATGAACTGATCAGTAATTGTCTTCATGACTTAGGCATTGGCGTTCAGAGAATAAAATTAAGCAGTACTTATATATGGCTTCATTACTTACGCATTGGTGTCCAGAAGTGATTGGAGAGTAGACAGGAAAACGTTGAACTGCGTTTCTGGTCACGCAGCGAAAACGTTTTCCACGTAGATCAGGATGGCATCACGATCTACAAAGTCAAATAATGCTATGGCTCTATTGACTATGCTAAGCATGTTTAGTGCACTGTATAACTTGATATCTAGTTCGCTAATGCTTTAGACTCACTCCTTTTATACAGCTATGTTCATAGCACTTCGAAAGGTCATGACAGGCGTTATACAGATGCATGCCTGCATATATATTCACATGCATCCACGTATTATACAATACACGCATGTCTGTATATTACTTATAGTTGATTGTTTCTTTGTTTGCTTACTTACTGTATATACATCCCATGTTCGACTGGCCTTTCCATGTGTCGTACTGCTCTGCTTCGTCAAGAAACTGTGAGATTTGAGTATTTTAGCAATTCGTATCAGACGCCGTGCGATTTACATGTATAACTACTTGTAACAGTTTCATTGAATTTTTGGCCGTGTGAAATTTCGGAAAAAATTAGATACTCGATTTAGGCTAATTCGTATCAGACGCCGTGCGATTTACATGTGTAACTACTTGAAAACTGTGGATCTGACTTGAAAACTGTGGATCTGTTTTATTGCAGTTTTGGCGGAGTGAAATTTCAGAAGAATTAGATATACGAGCTCCATGCGGAAGTAAGTGTAGGCTTTGTGTAGGCGCATATATTTGTACTATGGCAATGCAATGTATATAATTACATATAATTATACACATAAGTATATATATGTATACTTATGAATATATACTCAAAGGAATTTTTAAACATAAAAACTTACATGCCTATTATTAGACACAAGAAGGATACGAACTCAGATTGAATTTTTCAGAAAAATATCAGTGACATTCAAATAGAGTTTCAAGATCCTTGAGCCTAACTCATGCATGGTCGATCCTAATTAAAACGGTTTCATATAACACGTGTTTGATTTTTTAGGCATCTTCTGCTTCTGCGTGTATAGATTTACAGGCTGCATGGCTATGGTCCGTGTAAACTATAGTAGATTTGAGAAAAAGCCTATTTATTATTCGAATTGAAGTCTTAGGTTTCTGTTGTATTTAATGACCCTGTGAAAAAATTATGAGGTGTTTTTCATGTTACGTTTAACACTTTAACGACGAGTTGCATTAGTTTTTCAGTCTTACCAGAGAGACAAGAGAGAGGAGATAGAGGAGCTGCAAAGAAGGGTTTCGTTTGACGGCGAAAAAGCTTGGAAGGCGGAGGATTGAATGGATTAGCGTATAGGAAATTGTGAAGAGCTGATAGTTTAATTTCGAGTAGAAAGCCTGAGGCAGAGATTGGTGATTGAACGACGATGTTGATGGGGAAACAGAATTTGCGGAATTGAGGAATTCAGAAGAATAGCATTCCAGGATTGAGTTGGTGCAGTGTGGGAAATAGATCGGTTGGAGAACTTAGAGTAAGGCGAATAGTGGCTTGGAGACGGGAGAGAATGAATGAATGAATGACTACGACAATTTCTACAGCACCGTAACACGGCACATGCCGTTACAAGGGCGCTTTAACAATTAATTTCAACACTGAATCAGATATACGCTTTTTCAAAGTAATATGTCTTGAGCCTGGACTTGAATGACTCCATAGTAGGTGCAGATCGTATTGAAGGTGGAATGCCTTTCCAGCATCTGGGTCCAGCCACGGAGAGAGTGAGGTATGAGGATGATCGAGTAGAGCGGGGTGGCTCGATGGTGAAAGCTCGCGCAGTTACTTGTGCTAGAAGTATTGTAGGGAGCTATAGGTTAAAGAGACGACTTTGAAGTTGAAGCGCTCTGGGATTTTCAGTCAGTGGAGTGATTTAAAGACAGGTGTGTACACTACAGCGCTGAGGATTACATTACGTACCACCTACCCTCTGGAAACAGTAACAACCACCAACCAGTCGATCAATTTAGAATTAGAAGGTAAAAACGACAACATAGACCCTAATAATAATAATAACAAATAATAATACTAAAAATAATAATACATACATGCATAGAAGAAGCTGTGGAATAGTTACTTGAAGGATTAACCATACTTCATTTAACACTGTTTCATCGAATTGTTTAGATATTGATCTTCTTAGTAAATTGCAATGTTATTATTTAGTTAAGAACATTATTGAGTTGAACCTTTCTTTCTTACATATTGATCTTCTTAGTAAATTTCAATGTTATTATTTAGTTAAGAACATTATTGAGTTGAACCTTTCTTTATTTCAACTGACTAACCAGCCATAAATGATTATTGTTAAAAGGGGTGACCCTAATTAAGCGGGGCTTGTGCCCCTTTTGGGTCTTCCCTGTTTCCTAGCCAATGCACTGATATGTAATAGTCAAGTTATAATTGTTGTTAATTGTTATATGCATTGTGCTTCTGGAAATAAAAAGTTGTCAGTTGTCAGTTGTCAATAACAATAATAATTAATAATAATTATAATAATAATAATAATAACAATAGTAATAATTATATTAATAATAATAATAATAATAACAATAATAATAATAATAATAATAATAATAATAATAATAATAATAATAATAATAATAATAATAATAATAATAATATGGCAATAATTATTAGCAATAACATTAATAATAATAATCAGCAATTGTAATATTTATAACAATTATTACTATTATATATAATAAATAATATTTATTATAACAATATAATATTTATTATATATAATAAATAATAATAGTAATAATAAGTAATAATGTCAACAGTTGTAATTGTACCTTCCAGGAGATCACATTTTTCCGAAGTATTCCACAAATTTAACATAATTACGAATTTTAAGTTTATAGTATTTTCAACCAACAGGAAATCTTACACTTATTGTTCGGCGACATCGGCCTATGCCTGCTGCACTGCTCAGCTGCACTTCGCCAAAAGCGGAAAATCAATGACGTCTTGCAGGCTAGAATCTCATCGCGTCAGTAGAGTATGACATGTATACTGTATACCGGTAGTTTTATATTTATAAAAACCAATACTCTGTCTCCGACCGTGTCTATATACATATATATGTATATGCCTATGCATGTATGTACAGTGTATGTATATAAATGCACATATCCTATAAAGGCGATAAAAATATGGCCTGTGTGGGCGTTGCAGACTGAGCTGCTACTAAAAGGCGCTCAGAGTTTTCAAAAATCGAATGATATATAATTATATATATATATATGCCTCATTGCCGAAAACGGAGCATGTGTGGGTTCATAGATTTCCCAGCTTATGCAAAGCGCATTGGGCTGTGTGCGAGTGGATACGACGCTTAATGGAAACAACTGTTTTGTTGAGATGTAGGGCCTACTGTCTGAAATCCGATGCTTGACATAGGAGTTGGACAACTGCTGCAGGACGATAATAGGAGAGGAGGAGGTCACGCGCATCACAGCGCCTACACTTCATAATTATCTCTCTCTCTCTCTCTCTCTCTCTCTCTCTCTCTCTCTCTCTCTCTCTCTCTCTCGCTCTCTCTCTCTCTCTCTCTCTCTCTCTCTCTCTCTCTCTCTCTCTCTCTCTCTCTCTCTCTCTCTCTCTCTCTCTCTCTCATTTGGAGTCACGGTATATTTATGGACACCCACGCATCCAACCCACTTACCAGACGGACACCAATGACACATGGGCAGATAGATACACATGCACACAGACACACACACACACACACACACACACACACACACACACACACAAATTAAAAGAGAGATAATGGACACACACGTTGCTGGATTTAGAGCTTTTATTTGGTTCTTTCAAATAGCTATATATTTAGCCACTTACATATGTACTTACGGAACGTGGTGGTGTAGTGGTATATGTTCTGTGCCTGGTAACCGGACGGTCGCAGGTTTGAATCTACCTCAAGTCACTGCGTAGCGACCCTGGACAAGTTGCTCACCCACAATTAAAATGACGACATATCTAACTATAGATGAATACAAAATTACATAAAACAAATTGCAGAACTCTTACATTACCAACAAATTATTTCACCTGTGTCAAGACCAGACCCTTCAACATATTTTCAGTTACTTAGCTGAGGGGTTAAAATAACTGAAAATAAGGGCCTTCCAAGTTCCAACCGACAGTTTGCCGTCCGTAGGGTCCTATAGGCTTTCTCATTATAACTTATAGTTCAGTTCGCTAGGCGACGCAAGTGGATTATCGTGTACTCCTCCCAAACTCCAAGAGACATATTAACGACATATTTCCCCAATTCCGGGTTCTTATCCTGGTCCAACCGCAGCAGTACGTGAGCACAGACATGAATGAATAAATAAGTAAGTAAACAAGTAAGTAAATAAGTAGGTAGGTAGATAAATGAGCAAATAAGTAAATAAATGAGCAAGCTAGTAAATAAATAAACAAGTAAGTAAGTAACTTTTATTAGTCCTGACAAACGTCGCTGTACTCCCTCCCAAACCGCAAGAGATATATTAACGACATGTTTCCCCAATTCCAGGTTCTTCTCCTGGTCTAATTGGCCCCTTCTCCGCTTCTTTGTTCCCTTTCACTCATTCTGACTTTCACTCATTCTCATGGTCCGGCTAGCTACATTGGTTAGAGCACACGTCTCATGTGCTCCTGTGCGTTGGGGTGCCGGTTCACATACAGATGACTTACTAACATTTACTTTTTCATTTTCAATGCGGATACTAGACTCTTTGCCTGTATTCTGCACAATCCTTGTCATGTATTGCATAAATTGTTACCGCCGATCAAGCAATCGCGCTACTCCCTGCGGCCACGGTCCCATAACCGTGAGCTTCCCATGTTTGACAACCTGTCTCAGAAATGCTTCCTTGCCCGGATGCTATACAAATAAACTATGTTTTCCCTAGATCTGGCTATTTAAACCCTATTTTCCCCTATGACTAGCTCTAGCTCTTCTTCCTCTGTAAAATAAAGCCTCTCATTCAATTCTTTGGTTGTATATGTAAATTTTTGTTTATTTGTTTGAATGTATTAATCTTGCTATGTACAGGGCTGTGCGTTTGCTAGTGCTTCTCAATAAAGGAAATACTTACTTACTTACTTACTTACTTACTTACTTACTTTTAGGACCTTCTCAAGGGTGTTTAAAGGTCCGTATACTATGTTTTAGCCATCTCGTAGTCTGCACAACCGCTGCAGTATGTGATCACAGGCATAATTGAGCAAATAAGTAACTAGTTAAATAAATGACTAAGTAAGTAAATAAACGAGCAAGCTAGTAAATAAATGAAGAAATAAATAAGTAATCTTTATAAACGCGAGTCAAACGTCCACACTAGTCTTTAAAACAACAATGCATACACTAATGAAAACAGTAGCACAAAGTTAATAGGAAGAAATTGGTGCTATAGTATTAACGGTTAAAGTCTATGTCGAACTCCGGAATCAAACATGTCGTTAATATGTTTCTAGGGAGTTTGTGGTGCGCGATAAACCACTAGCGTCCCTTTGCGAACTCAGCTGTAGGCTATAATGAGATATTTAATGCACAATTCTTCCACTAGCCTTAAACTATCTGCAATATTCAGGACCTACTCATTTTCCTGTAGAGAAAGCTATTCCGTACCACCTGATAGCAATATTACTTCATCTTTGCCCGTTAGCGATTATACCATTCATGTCTGACCGATTCACAGTCCCCACTGCATCTACTTTTATTATAAAACCGGAAATCTGTAATTATTCGTTCCCCTTCTGTCGATCATCCACGAAAATCTGCTTTAAGTCCATCTACCTATTTATTACTTCTCAGGTTTCCATTCAAAACTAAAGTCCCATTTCTTCCAGAAAGCTTACCCAGTTCGATCCAGTCCACCGTCTTTTCATTTCTTTCAGTCTTTCAGTCTTAATACAAACAACCGTAAAAGTTTCCCCTCTCTCTCCTATGACTGGTGACTCTAGCTAGTCTCATGTACCAAACGGATTACATTCTTCATACAAGCGCCAAAAATACTCATAATGTTAACGACATGCTACACTGTTCCTCAAAGTGTCAAACAGAACTTGAACAGGTAAGTAAAATTTCAGGTTTTAGAATGAAATCGTGTGCAGTTGACTTGAGCTAATATCTCAGAAGTTCATACTACACACTGCACACTCCAGACAAGTCAACAGAAAACACACTACGATATTTCAGGTCCTGTATACTTCCTACGGTATATGTGACCAACCCCTCTAACCTCACGTAGCGCTCGTCAATAAGTTGAAGCTCCTCTGTCTCCTTCCTTCTTTGGTTTCCGGGAACATCGACGCACCATTTACAAATCCAGAACCGCTACGCATGTACAATCCTTCTCCTGCACCGTCTAATCCCAATCCTGACCATGGTTTTAGATAGATAAGACCCGCTGCATGAGGTTCCATCTTGTAGCATCTTCCTCCTCTTTTGATGTATAAACCATTTCCATCGACTCCCGATCCCATTACCTTACTAACTCCTGTAGGCTACTCGCTGATCCGCTTAAAGCTCCAGTTGCAAGACTTGGCAGAGCGCTAGAAAGAAGAAATTTACCCGCTGTGGCTAGAAATGGTAATAGGGCAGGAAGAAATCCACCTTTGACTTTCGTATTTCATACGTTCCATGCAATTGAGTTTTACTCATTTTGATCGTTGTACCCGTTCCATGTATGCATGTATGTATGAGCACTTGTTATAGCGCCCCTTCAAGATTTCTACTCAGAGGCGCTCCCGACTACAGCGAGGACACTGAATCGGAGTTTCACGCCGAAGCGCATGAGCAATTGCGAGTGAAGGACTTGCCCAGGGTCCCTACGCGGCGGCTTGAGGTGGATTCGAACCTGCAACCCTCCGGCTGCAAGGCACCGAACATACCCCTACACCACCGCGCCCCATCCAGGTAGGCTTTCGCCATTTCAGCAATTTGCTGTCGAATAAGATCTAAAACGTGTTCACCGGATAAAAATCTCCGTGAGTTAGTCTTATGCTCGTTCCAGTCTCTGATTCAACTGCGCGTTTAATTTTGCTTTTTGTCCCTTCCAAAAACATTAACTTTTACATTCGTATTTCGACTTATTAGGCCTACATATGCATATAATTGAAATTAATAACTTTAATACTACGCTATTTCTCACACTTCTCTAATTGTAAACCTCATCGACAGCTGAACTCCTCCCCTTTAAAGTCAATTTAGTTTTACATTTTGGTCTGCAAGCTTTGTTTCCATCGCTGAAATCGTAAATAGCGTAATAGGAAGATAGAGGCCTATATACTAAATTAACGGGCACTCGATGATAAAATTGTATCCGGGCCTATAATACTTGCCGTTACTCTTTTTATTGGTTAAATCTATTACCACAAATGCGCGCGGACGCTCCCACGCAGTTTTACATAGTTTCATAAATACATAAACGACACCCAATTATTCATTTCATTCTCTCCCAGCAGCTTCGCCGACTCCATAGATCATCTTCTTGTTGTGGTAAAACAAATCTCCTCCTGGATGACTTCAAACATGTTGTGCCTCAACCCCTCTAAAACTGAATTCATTCTTATAGGCCTCCGTGAGCAACTCAAGAAAATTCCAGATCCCTCTATTTCCCTCAGCCTTGACTCTGTATCCACTCACACATTCATAGCAAATTCTCCTGTCCGCAACCTAGGTGTGACTTTTGATCAGAATCTTAGCTTTTCCGATCACATCACCCATCTTTCCCGTTCTTGCTTCATGCACATCCGTGACCTGCGTAGAATCCGCCCTATGCTTGACTTCAAAACCTCATCAACAATCGCCACATCAATAGTTCACGCTAAATTAGATTACTGCAATGCTCTCTTTCTCAACATAGATACCACTCAAATTAATCGCCTCCAAGCCATTCAGAATGCCCTCGCCCGTGCTGTCACCAAAACCCCCAAACACCACCACATCACACCTGTCTTGAAATCACTCCACTGGCTCAAAATTCCTGAACGAATAGAATATAAAGTCCTATCTCTCACCTACAATACGCTTCAATCCTCTCAGCCCTCGTATCTCCGTCAGTTGTTCTCGGTCCAACCTCTTCGTTCAACCCGTTCATCTTCCACCCTCACACTGCTCCGCCCTTCCGTCACCTCATCGCTTAAATTTGCAAATCGTTCCATAGCCATAGCTGTCCCGCCTCTTTGGAACAAACTCCCGCCTGTGCTACGACAAATATCCGATCCATCCTATGAACTCACCAAAACCTCACCTCTTGCTATCTCTCCACAGGTCTTCCACTCAAAACTGAAAACACTGCTTTTTCACAAATCCTATCCCGATTCCTTCTCTTCCCCTCACCTTCCTCGCCATTTCAACTCTAAGCATCATCCACCTTAGCCGTCTGACTGTCTGCCTGCCTGACTCTCTGGATTTTGACCCCCTGCCTATCGATTCTGTTTTGGTTAAGCGCCTGTGAATAAGCTGGTTCCCGCGACTTCGCTTTTGTGGGCGCTGTAGAAATATCGAGTTTACGATTACGATTTAGACATGTCATCTACGCCTACATGGTCATTGTATAAGTACTTATTATTAATATTTTAAAGGTCTTGAGGAAATGAACATATAAACTTTGAATTCTCTCGGATAGTCTGTCTAGGCAGTTTGAAATAATTTTCTGCAAGATAAAAACAATATACACACACTATGTCTTCCTCGTATGTAGTACGATTCGAATTTGTTCTTTTCTAATTGCAAATCGTCGAAAATCATCAGGTTCTTCTTATCGCGGCACAAGTCTCTTGGATCGGGCACTTCTTTCGAAGTTTCAAAGAATCGACAGTCCATATCAAATTTTTTATCAATGCTTTAAACCATTTCCTCAACGACTGTTTTTGGCGATACATTTAGCCCTGTTATCTCGTCTTGACAACCAAACAAATTGATGATTTTTTTCTTTAGGCAATTTTTCTTCAAATGCTTTCTTAAGAATTCGGTACTCTGGTTGAAAGTGACATCTTCCAAATACCTGTAGGTTTCCGAAGTCTAACCATCCCGGATTCAAAAGTAAATTTAATAATAGCGTAGTCTTACCGCATCCAAACATTCCTACGGTCAAGCCTCTTATATCTCTAGGTAATAGCGGGTTGTTAAATCTTCTCGATGTCTCGTTGTTCCACGATTAATCTTTAACTTCCATTTCTTTTTAATAATAAAAATAGGAACAAGCTAGTAAATAAACAAGTAAGTAATTTTTTTGTGCGAGGCAAACGTCCACGCTTTAAAACAACAGTGCATACACTAATGAAAACAGTAGCATAAAGTTAGTAGGAAGAAACTAATGCTATATTATTGTGACGATACCGGGGTCTAACTTCTATACCAGGAATGACCGCCCCGATACCTTCCTATATCCGCCGAATTCGGCTCGGCTGTCAACCCGAGTCTTTTAATAAAGATAAAACACTTTATTTTCTTGAGGTTGTATTAAGAACACAAACCCGTCAGTCTTTGACGTAATCATTTAAATGCGCAAACTAATAGAACAACATTTCAACCGCAAAGTACCTTTAGTCGCAAAGTTCAGTTACCACGCTGAATGTCCTTGACGACAACTCTAATCTAAAAGTACTGACGACTATCGACGACTGTTTCTATACTCTATCTGACTCTCTCTCGCTCTCAGACTGTGACTCTCTCTCTATTGTCCTGACTTCTTTATATAACGAGGAAGCGCTGCAGAAGCGCCTCATGAAGCGCTGCAGAAGCGCTTCATGTGCAGAAGCGCAATATAAAGTACAGTAAAACAAAAATTAACTAGAGAAGCGCTGCAGAAACGCTGCAGAAACGTTACAAGAAGCGTTACTTGACGAGGGGAAGGCGTGAAGCGCTGCTCTTCCAGAAGCGCGGCGGAAACGTCTCAGAAGCGCGGCAGAAGCGCTTCAGAAACGCAATGTCCATGATGACGTCGACGAAGGAGCGAAGAGGGCGACGACGAAGATGAGGAAGAGTATGACGGAAAAAATCCGTCACATTATAAACAGTTAAAAGACTACAATGTCTAACCCCGGAATCAAACATGTCGTTAATATGTTTCTAGGGAGTTTGGGGTGCGCGATAAACCACTAGCGTCTCCTTGCGAACTCAGCTGTAGGCTATAATGAGGAGAGCCTATACTGATCGCACACTGCCCGTGGCAAGAACAGGTAGCGAGAGAGAGGAGTGGTTATACGCCATCTTCTCCCTTTCAAAGGAGCAGCAATGGTGAATGAGCAGGATCGAGGCCATGCGGTCACTATGGAAACACGTGTGCACTCATATTTACATTAATGTTCTGCCTCTCGGATTTAGCTTAAGGGATTGCTCTTCTTCGCACCTTTTCCCCTTCTCTGCTTACTTCTGACATACCAGTAGTTGTAGAAACTTTTACTATCCTCCTTCACATTCCTCGATAACTTTTGCTCAAAGCCTTTTATTGCTTCCTTTTCATTTTTGCAGTTATTTCGTTTATTCACATACTTGCTTATTAAATTCTCAAGTCTGCCGCCACTCTTATGATCCAAATCCAGTCGTTTTCCTCCATCTTCAGCTTTTAGTAAAAGTCCATGTCTATAAATATTACTCAAGCGATATAGTTGTTCGAGGGATTTGGGTCTTTCGATGGAGGAGGAGGAACTTATCTGACAGGTGATTCTTCATTGCGAAAGAACCAAAGGGCAGCTTTCATTTGACTTCTCGGTGGTTTCTTTATGGAGATGGATAACTGCAGTGATTCGCATTAATTATATGAGAAATTTACATAAAGGTTAATCTAGCCAATCACTCGTTCATTCGTTTATTTGTTCATTCGTTCATGTTGTCAGTCAAGCAGTCTATCATTTTCTATCAATTTGTAAAGCGTCTCTTCACGATATATACTAAGAAGCGCCCCGAGAGTGCACGAAGTACTCTCGGATGTACTTTCACGAAGAACTTTTTGAAGTGTCAATGAAGTGCGCGTGGAGTGTCATTGAGGAGGAGGCACAATATAGTCAGGATTCTGTATAATGCCATAATGCTTCCTGCTACAGCGTATTTTATCCTGTGGCCTAAAGGACCTTCAATGCGAGGATCACATCTCAGAGGACACTGATGACCAATTAGAAACACATATAATGTAATATGACTGAAATGCGACAATTTTATAGTGCCCCATAAATTTTATAGTGCCAGGTTCCATTATAGGTATATGTAGGTACATGCAAAATTTGTTTGCCATCTATTGTAAGTCTATAATTATAAGGTGGCAGCAGTTTGCGGAGGGATCGAAACAGAATAAATTTTGTTTTATCAATATTTAGTGACAATTTATTAGCTCTAAACCAGGAAGAAATGGTGGTTAGCTCATGATTGGCTCTTTCAAACAGTGATTCCATTGATTTATCAGATATAAAAACATTAGTGTCATCCGCAAACAGTATGTAGTGAAATATTTTGCAGGTAGCTGCAAGGTCGTTTACATATTTTGCAAATAGTAATGGCCCCAGAATTGAACCCTGTGGTACTCCACCGCAGAAATCGTAAATATCGTAATAGGAAGATATAATAAATTAACGGGCACTTCGATATATGCGGGGCCTATGATTCTTGCCGTTATTCCCACGCAGTTTTACATAGTTTCATAAATTCGTCTTTAGACATGTTATCTACGCCTACAGGTCATTGCATATAATTATTAATATTTTAAAGGTCTTGAGGAAATGAACATATAAACTTTGAGTTCTCTCGGATAGTCTGTCTAGGCAGTTTGAAATTATTTTGTGCAAGATAAAAAAAAACAATCTACATTACTATGTCTTCCTCGAATGTAGTACGATTCGCATTTGTTCTGCTTTTCTAATTGCAAATAGTCGAAAATCATCAGGTTCTTCTGATCGCGGCTCAAGTCTCTTGGATCGGGCACTTCTTCCGAAGTTTCAAGGAATCGACAATTCATGTCAGATTTTTATCAATGCTTTAAACCATTTCCTCAACGACTGTTTTTGGCGATACATTTAGCCCTGTTATCTCGTCTTGACAACCAAACAAATTGATGATTTGTTTCTTTAGGCAATTTTTCTTCAAATGCTTTCTTAAGAATTCGGTACTCTGGTTGAAAGTGACATCTTCTAAATACCTGTAGGTTTCCGAAGTCTAACCATCCCGGATTCAAAAGTAAATTTAATAATAGCGTAGTCTTACCGCATCCAGACATTCCTATACGGTCAAGCCTCTTATATCTCTAGGTAATAGCGGGTTGTTAAATCTTCTCGATGTCTCGTTGTTCCACGATTAATCTTTAACTTCCATTTCTTTTTAATAATAAAAATAGTTTTATATTAATATAAAGCTCCGTATATAGTTTGAAATGTATTGCGTAACGTGCAAAAGAAAAACAGAAACGAGAGATTTCAGGAATGTCATCAGTAAAAATTAGAGACCTATGCTTAACGGCGTCGGTATTGAGTGTGGAACGATTAGGACTCAATTTCTTTTCACTGTCAAAGGATGTGAGCTACTAGTAATGCAGCTCAGCTGGCATCATATTTCTACACTGCGGCTTCTCATGTGAAGATGCAAGTGGAACGTCTTGCAATGTTTGGAAATCATGGTATGTCCATTCACTCCAGTTTCCACCTTCCACGAAGATAGCTCTAACGGATACAGTGCAGTTGGAATAAGGTGGCAATCCAACGAGAGGTTCTGTTACTGATATTTTCTGGGGATTTCTATCAGAGTGGGTTGCATTATTGAAATCTCTTACAAGACGGGTGATGATCTTCGATTGGGTGAAGTGAGGTTTGGCGCAGTTGACGTTGATATCGTAGCTGATGTTTCGATTGGTCTTCGGGGGTTTAAACACCAGAGTCTTGATGGATTTATTCTGGGTTACTTTGATCTGGTTTATTTTTCTTGGTCTAAGATAATCAGTCAAATTCACTCTCACTTCTTCCGATGTCATTGTTTCTAAAATGCCACGCGAATATTTCGTTCTCACCGATCCGTTGACCTTTATGATCAGCATATCGCCAGGAAAAGCGACTTGAAAAGGATTCGTAACCTTGCACGAACTGTTTTTAGAATGTTTACACTGGAGAGGGTGTGCGTCGTTAGAGCTGTTCCAGTACCAAGCCTTATATTTAATTTTATACATCAGACTGTCTTCCTTCGTTTCCCAGGCGAAGCTCAGTGTTTTCCAGTTGTCTACTACAATGTGTTTGATCTGAGGGTTCTCGTGAGGTTTCCTTATTTCCACTTGTACATTCCTTCCATACTTTTGACCTTTAATACGGCAAGTTACGTATTTCACCGCAAGTCTGTTTCCTTTGGAAAACCGAATAGGATCGATCTCGGGAAAGTGTCGCAGTTCGATAGCCGAATCGTTGATAGTCTTAACGTAGACCAAAGGGACATCTTTTGTGTCAGATGAACCGATCTGGTAGGTGAAATAAAGATCTGAAGCGTTGTAATGTCCCTGCATGTTCCGATTTAACACACAAGTGAAGTTTGAGTTCCAGCGTCCCACCACCGCATCCAAGTCGTCTGGCTTGACCGTTACGTTCCTGACTTCCCACGGTTGGCATTGAGTCGTGAATACTAAGACCACCTGTAAAGAGCGTAGGAACCAGTTCGTTACCATCATCGCTGTGGTTCGAAGGATCTGTAAATGAAGCAGGTTCAGAAGTCAAAATTAACAATCCATAAACTATGCGCGTGTGTAATCGACGCTGTGTTTGGGCGAAGATGCTTAGTGTCGCCCTCCTCTTTTATACAAAGTTACACTGGCACCGTTCGACAGCGGCCGTTTCTGGATATCAAAGTGACGGCGTTTCAAAAGCTAAGCACAATTAGAAATGCCTATTTGCATGACCTCGTTGCTTTTTCCTTTGTTTAACGTAATCCTACTATCCGTACCCATAGTGGCTTAGAAAGTGAAGTCGCGTACACTTCATACCCATGGCTGCCTGAAACCTATAGCTTAACCTGATCTGAACATGGGGGTCTAACCTGAACCCCGCAGATATTTGCTAAATAACCTTTTAAATATTATAGTTGTTCAAATCGTTAATATGACTCTGTCGCAGTTCGTAAGTAATGTGTATCTCACTTTGATCTTCATTCCGTCTGCTTTGCCGCTTCGCGCATTCGCAAGGCCGTTCTTTATCTGGCCTCACCCAAACTACCGTCATCAAGTTACAATCTAGAAGTTTGGAGATTGAAAGCCGGATGATAACGCAGGCTGCTGTTATAGCGGGTGTCGCAGTCTGTTGGAGGAAGATATATCCTCAGAATTACTGTAGTCTACAAACTGCACTAGACTGTTGGGGCGGTAAGAGCCCGCATCTGTCGAATCATGACATCGTGTAGCCTTGTTTTTCCCCAATTATTTTGATGTGACATATATAGCGTGGGTTTTCCGGGGAAGTGGGCTCCGATAAAGAGAGAGACAGACGCGATAATATGTTTGGCGAAATTGAATCTTCAACGAGGTATCTATCCTGTCCGCTCAGCTGCAAATTGACAACAGGAAGTTTATCCTATGCGAGCCACATTTTTTCTGATTATATGGCACCGTAGCTACACTCCAGGACCTAGAACTAGTAACGTAAAGGAAAGCAATCTACATATATAATTAGTTTCTGCTAAGAGTAAAATACTTTAGCTGTGGCAGGGTGTCTAACAGTAAAACACGCTCGCCACACTAAAGTATCCAAGAAATAGTACATTTAATACACAACAGTGCCTGTTAATAGTAGACATTTCGGAGAACATATATCAGTGTAGTGCCGGCCAGATGGCATCATATTTCTGCTCTGCGGGCTTCTCATGTCAAGATGCTGGTAGAGGACTAAGGGCATGGGCGTTATGGTGACCGAGCCCAGACTGAGTGAGCCGTGGCCAATGGCGTACTCAACAGTTGGAATCAGATGGGAAATGTTATTTGTACTTTTGTTTCAATTGTTTCCGGTAACTTCTTTAGCGCTAGTGCATATGCACAATATATATATATATATATATATATATATATATATATATATATATATATATATATATATATATATATATATATATATATATATATACGAAACTATATTTGACTTATGATTATAACTTAATTATTTACGGTCTGGTGTCCAGTTAATTAAACTAAGCTTAAGCATCAACTGATGGCGCACCAAAATCAGGCTGATGTTCTTGCATGGTAGAAACTTCCTTAAGTTGCTCGCATGTTCCAGGATATAGTCATTATGGTCTGACCAATCTGTGTCTGATCAGGCCATTCATCATGCTACAAGTCATAGGGGTCTATTCTAGTACACTGTGGGCTGACCAATCTATATCTGTCCCATTAAAAACTGATCAGGCCATTCATCATGCTACAAGTCTTTCGAATGCATGGGGTCTATTCGTTAGGATTCTGGGTCTGCATCGTATGCAATTGCGAATCGCGCTTTCTGAACAGACTCAGGATGTGTGTGTAGGTGTATATATACATCCACTTGCGTCGCGACACGGATTCAAAATTTACTCACATTGCGTGTGTAATAAGTGCAATAAATAAGTGAATGATTTCATCACATGGCGCAGTGTTTTAGTGCTTGTAAGCAGTGATCCCGTCTTTAACAAAAGGGAACAGGAACGCCAGCTTCTGGCATCATGCTAATCTAGCTAATACTAGTAACTAGATGAAAATAATGCAACGAAATGTTCCTGCCAAAAGAGAACCGGAACTCGTTCCGGTGCGTTCCGGGCCCAACCGATCCGTTCTTGAAAGGTATTAGAGTTCATGGATTATTATTAAATTATGCAGTGCTTATATATATGGCTTCTTGAGTTAGGCATTGGCGTTCAGTTCATTAAATTACGAAGTGCATATAATATGGTCTCGTTACTTGAGCATTGACGTTCAGACCCTAAAATTAAGCAGCACTTAAATGGCTTCATGAAGTGCTTAACCCTCAATGGGTCCTTGTCAGAAAGTTACGTTCCAGGTCCTTGGGGTTCAAATGCACCCCTAAGTGTTTGAGAATATAAATCAACGATACGCTCTGTCTACCGGTAATCGAATACCATGTATTTTATATAAACATACTGTTCAATGTTTTATTTATTTATTTATTTATTCAACACATTTATATAGCGCCCCTTCAGGAAATAAACCGACTCAGAGGCGCTCTCTGCGCTGGACTAGTCGATGGTAAGATATGCCATACGGCCAACATATTACACCAGTTAACAAATGACATAATTATCTAAATCGTACATTTGTCACACAGTAAATTATTGACAGAGTGTGCCGGACAAGCAGGCCTAGAGCACTTATCGCAGAATTTGCGCGTCTTCCTGTCACACTCGCGCGGGCACAGATGACAACGTCCCTGTGTCCTCTTCACTTTAGCTGGTATCTCAGTTCCTGCTTCAAATTCTCCAGAGTCCAGTTCTATAAGTTGGATTGCGTCCATGATCGGTCCTCTGAGCAGGGCTGGCTTGTCCAAACGTCTTCTTATAAGTGGCTCGGCAAGAGACTCCCCGAGACTGATGATGAATTGGCGACGACGTATCGCTTTGGACGACTTATTCCAGTCAGGGTTATTGCACATCCAGATCACGAAACTGGCAATGGCAGCTGTGTCAAGCATGTCAAAGAATAGGACCATTGGCCACCTGTTGATCTTTCGTTTACATGAGTAGATGCAAGCCAAATGATCCATGTTATCTACTCCGCTCTTAGTTGCATTGTAATGAAGGATGATCTCTGGTTTTTGTTTCAGACCATCGACAACCTTGTCGTGATGCATTGTCGACAAAAGAATGACCGACTTTCCCTTTTTTGGGACATATGATACCAACGTTTTGTTGCCATCAAATGCAAAGATCGAAGAAAATTCGTCTCTGTTTTTTGCTATCATGCTTGGAGGAATGTCTCGTTTGTTCTTGCGCATCGTTCCTACATAGGTCATACCCTGAGTAAGCAATTCTTCTGCCACTGAAATACTGAAAATGTAAGCAAAACAAAATGTCTGACTTCTAAAAAGGTCCAACTAATATCAGGAATGTTCTAACATAATTGATAATAACATAACAAATTATTGCAGTAGGCCTAATTAGCACCAATTACCTGAATTTGTTCATAATATCAACGTTATAATTTTGGGGTGCAATTTGCACCCCCGATGAATCTGTGCTGGCAAAAATTGACGTCAACTTTTTTTTTATCGTTTTATGCATGAGTATATGAAAAAATGGTTCACTTACAATGTCCTAGAAGATAACTGCTGAAATTTTAATAATAACACGTGAGTAGCCATAGAATCGGCCATGGGGTGCAATTGCACCCCAAGGACCCATTGAGGGTTAAATGGTTTTATAACTTAGACATTGGCGTTCAGATCATTAAATTACGCAGTGCTACAGTTTCTTTAGGACGTTAATTATTATATGGCTTCATCACTTTGGAATTGGAATTCAAATAATAAAATTACGCAATGCTTATATGGCTGCATTAGGCCTACTTAACCACTGGTGTCCAGAAGTGATTGGAGAGTAAATTGGAAAGCGTTGAACTGCTTTTCTGGTCACGGGGCGAAAACGTTTTCCACGTAGATCAGTATGGCATCACGATCTACAAAGTCAAATAGGCCTAATGCTATGGATCTATTCACCATAGGCATTTTTAGTGCACTGTATAACTTGATATCTAGTTCGCTAATGCTTTACACTCACTCCTTTTATACAGCCATGTGCTTAGCACTTCGGAAGGACATGAGAGACGTTATATAGATCATAGCGGGACTCAGGTCCCTTTTGGATCTCCCATTGTTTCCCTTCACTATGCATAGTATGCACCCAACCAATTTGTACCAACTCTGCATAATTGTTTGTTTTCAGAAATGCTATACTCGTGGACTGTAACTAAAATTGTGAAACAATAAAGAACGATTTGGTGCCTGCATAGATTCACATGCATTCACGTATACAATACACGGGTGTCTCTATATTACTTATAGTTGCTTGTTTCTCTGCTTGCTTAGCCTACTTACCACATACGCATTCCTTATTCGAATGGGTTTTCCTTGGGTCGTAATGGACTTCTTCGTCAGGAAACTGTGAGATTTGAGTGTTTTAGCAATTCGTATCAGACGCCGTGTGGTTTACATGTGTAACTACTTGCAACAGTGGATCTGTTTTTATGAAATTTCGGACAAAATTAGATACTCGATCCCGATGCGGAAGTAAGTGTAGGCTGTGTGTAGGCGGAAATATTTGTATTATGGCAATGCAATGTATATAATTATACAATATAAGTAAGCCTATAGATATAATAATTGTATACTTCTGAATATATAGGCTACTCAAAGGAATTTTTATAATAAAAACTTATTATTATTATATATTTTTTAGACACACGATGGATAAAAACTCAGCTTGAATTTTTTAGATAAAATATCAGTGATATTCAAATCGAATTTTCTATCTCATTCTTGCAGCTTGGCCGATCCTAATTAAAACGGTTTCATTTAGCACGTATTTGATTTTTAAGCATTTTCTGCTTCCGCGTTTAATTGCAGACACAATGGTCCGTGTAAACTTTAGTAGATTTGAGAAACCCCACATTATAGTCATTATCACTGCAATTTAAGTCTCATGTTTAGGTTTCATTTAATGACCCTGTGAAAATCACACGGTGATTTTCATGTTGCGTTTAACACTTTTAACGACGAGTTGCATTGGTTTCTCAGTCACTTTTGGTGTACGCTCTTTTTTTTAAAGCGTCAAGGGTTCTGCTACTTTTGATGGTCCTATTTCATTTCATGGTCCTGCTAATGTTGACATTCCTGTTGATTTTATTGGTCGTTCTACTAGAAATGCTTCGGTTGTCTCTGAGGTTCCGATAGCCATAAACATCCCGGTGTCTGTGATTCCTTCCCATTGTGCAGGGATGGGCACGATGGTATTTGAAATAGTAGGCCTATATAGTATAATTTGAAAATAGATTTCTATTTTCAATATAGAAAATACTTTTTTATTTTGTATTTTCAAAATATTTTTGAAAAGCATTTTGTAAAAGTATTTAAAAAATAGTTTTTAAAAGTTTTTTGGAGAATTCAAGATACTTTTCAAAATGCTTTTCAAAATACTTTCTTAAGTAAATTTCCTTTTCAAAATTAAATGTTAGCCTACAAACGTTTCGAGAAAAATATTTGTTATTGTATCAAGACTTAAGACCTCAACTAAAATAAAACATTTCGAAAAATTAACAATGCTCTGGTCACACCTACTACTTGTGAGTTTATTTTATCAGGATATATTAATTATATCAGGGTTGTGGGCTTGTCCTCTTCTGTTTACATTATGCACCACACTATGTAAATTGCTGGATAATCATTCGCTGGGATAGCATTTCTATGCTGATGATACTCAAATCTACATTTCACCAAAGTGCGGTTAGCTATTGGCTTAATAAAGGATATACTTACTTACTTACTTATTTGACAGTCTGTCAGATGGATCATCTGTGCAGCTGTTGTCTGCTGTCTTTGGTGAAATACAGTGTTGCCAGTTCCGCGGTTTTCCCGCCCAATTGGGCTGGTTTCAAACTTTATTGCGGGAAAAATTCGCTGGCCGCGGGTTGCGGTTTTTTGGGCTACTTTCATTCTTGTCCGCTGTACGGAAAACGGTATTGCAAAAACTGGGGAAAACATTCAGATGCTTGGCGAGCGAGATTTTAGCACTACGGTGTTTATGCTTTGTCACTTTTGGCGTTGTTCAGATGCATTCAATTTTTGAACTTTACAATGAAACAAGTTACCAAAGTTCAAATAGAAGTAAATAATTACATAAATTTTGATCATTTTCAGCTATTTTCATTTTGTTTACGTTATAAGTTATATTGGGCTACTTTTGGGCGGATTTTGGGAAGCCTTTGGGCGGGATTTCCGGAAAGTACCTGGCAACACTGGTGAAATATCGTCTTGGATGGCGACCAGTAAACTCATCCCTAGCCCATCGAAGACTGAATTTCTGCTTCTGGACATTTCATCCTATATAGCAGCGGTTTTCACAAACTTTATTTTTATAGTAACACCAGGTAAAAAAATCGAATGTTGTCGTAGCCTACTCCTCAGACCCCAGCAAAGGTCAGATCAAAAACAACAGGCGAGCGTGCAGTCCTCTTGCAATTAATTAACACATTTCTATTGTAACTGGTTGCGGTCTGTCAACCTGTCAGAGAATAAAACGAATATCTATATATCTCTATAGCTGAAAACTAGTTTTAAAAAGAAGCGCATGGTGGACGTAAAATAAGTAAGCCTTATCAAAGAAAGATGGGCATAAACTCATGGAAAATTTAAAGAAAAGAAGCTCTTGCTGGATACAGAATAGCAGATATGGCTAATCATAGAAAGAAGGGCATCAAGTTAGACGCAGAATTTTAATTTAAGCAAAAAAGAGCACGGTGGACGTGGAATAGCTAGTCAAAGAAAGATGGACATAATGATAAAGTCCTTAAACTCATAAAAAATTTTTTTTTATTTTTCGCGTACCCCATAGCGACACCTGGCTTACCACCAGGGGTACGCGTACTACCGTTTGAAAACCTCTGCTATATATAGGCTTTTCTCATTATAGCTTATAGATGAGCTCGCTAGGAGACGCGAGTGAAGTTTCGCGTAGGCCTACTCCCTCCCAAACCCCAAGAGACATATTAACGACATGTTTCCCAATTCCAGGTTCTTATCCTGGTCCAACCGCAGCAGTAGGCTATGTGAGAACAGACATGAATGAATGAATAAGTAAGTAAATAAGTAAATAAATGAGCAAGCTAGTAAATAAATAAACAAGTAAGTAAGTAATTTTTATTAGTGTGAGGAAAACGTCCACACTTTAAAACAACGATGCGTTTCACTAATAAAAACAGTAGCAGTAGCACAAAGTTAGTAGGAAGAAAATAATGCTATATTATTAACGGTTAAACGTCTACAATGTCCAGAGGTGCAAAAACTAAACTTTTTCGAAACGAAAAGTTGTTTATCTGGGTTTTTTGTTTTTGTTTTTAAGATTTTCCTATTTCGGATCATAAAACTCATAAAAATGGCATAATAACGTTCAAATTAATCAGATGCATATAAATGAAATTAACTAGAACAGTAGAACCGTAGAATGTCATATTACGAAGTTAACAAAAAGCATAGAACAATTATGCCTGCCTCTCGGATTTAGCTTAAGGAATTGTTCTTTTTCGCAGCTTTTTTCCTTCTCTGCTTACTTCTGACGTGTAGTTGTAGAAACTTTTACTATCCTCCTTCACATTCCTCGATAACTTCTGCTCAAAGCCTTTTATTGCTTACTTTTTCATTATTGCAGGTATACTTGTTTTAATCACATAGCCTAATTGTTTCTTAAACTCTCAAGTCTGCCACAACTCTCATGATCCAAATCCAATCGTTTGTTTCCATCTTCACTTTCCAGATTTCCAACGCATTAATCCTCGGGCAGGGCATGTAAGTGCATTTGTTTCGTTTCGTTTGCACCTTGTAGGACCTTTGGCTTTTAGTGGAAGTCCCGACTATAAGTGTTATAGGGAGGTGTCGACAAGATAAGCGACCAAAGCGATGTAGTTGTTCGATGGATCTGGGTCTTTCGATATAGGGAGAGGAATTTATCTGACAGGTGATTCTTCACTGCGAAGGAACCAAAGACCAGGTTCCATTTGAGTTCTCGATAGTTTCCCTATGGAGATGGATAACTACAGTGATCCGCGTCAATTATATATATATGAAAAATTTACAGAAGGTTAATCTAGCGATTCATTCGTTCTTTCTTTCGTTCATTCGTTAATTTGTTTATTCATTTATTCTGTCAGTCATTCAGTCAGTCAATTTTTGCATCAATTGGTAAAGCGTCCCTTCACAATATATACTCAGAAGTGACCCGAGAGTGCACGAAGTATACTCTCAGAAGTATTTTCACGAAGTACTTTTTGAAGCGTCAATGAGGGGCGCATGGAGTATCATTGATGAGAAGGCACAATATAGTCAGGAGTCTGTATATGCCATGATGCTGCCTGCTACCGTGTATTTTACCCTGTGGCCTAAAGGACCTTCAATCCGATGATTACATGTCACCTGTAGCAAACGCATGTAATGTAATATGACTGGAATGTGAAGCGCCCTCTGATTTCCATAAGTAGGCTTACCTTTCTGACAGAATAATTGTTGTTGGAGTTAATTAAGTACTATCGTTAAACTGTTTATAACACGCCTTTTGATCTTCGCGTCAGCGTTTTTCCATTCAACCATCTCTTCGTTATTCAAAGTCGCGTTAGAGAGACGGCCAGATATACCGGCGCTATATCAACTCAAATCCGAAAAGAAGCAGAATGTTGGGTCAATTTCGGTCAGAGTCTTAGCCAATTATGTACGGCGAAGATCATGGTTTTTTTTAAATGCAATCTTGGGCATTATGTTTGGTAAAGACCACAAATTATTTTTTTAAATAAATATGTTTCACTGTAATATACCGTAAAATAATACAAAATGTGGTCTTGAGACCACTGAATACGAATAAGTTCCTGAATAGAAAAGATCCTGGATCGGATATGTTGCGAATGTAACGAATAATTATATTCAATAGCAAACGAAAGTTAATTATACAAGATATCATCGTCAATTTCAGCGATATTATGACTCCCACGGAAACATTAAAAGCGATGGTAAACTGTTGATAATAACGGGAAAGGATGTGGTCCAGTTTTGCGAGCTATAAAATATCGCTGTGGAGAATAATTAAACATGTATAAAAAATTTAGTTTCCTATCTATCCCAAAACAAAACCCTACAAAACTCGCCTATTTATAAGACTATATATTTATGTCGTGTTGTACATCTCTTCGTTATTCAACGCCGCGTTAGAGAGACGGCCAGATATACCGGCGCTATAACAAATCAAATCCGAAAAGAAGCAGAATGTTGGGTCAATTTCAGGTAAGAGTCTTAGCCAATTATGTACGGCGAAGATCATGATTTTTTTAAATGCAATCTTGGGCATTAGGGTGCAATGTGGGAAGATGGACACTCTAAGCAATATTTGCTGAATAATGACAATAATAATAAACTTTGGAACATGTTTTTTATCATTTTTCTTTCACTAAACATTTCATTATTGTTAACCAACAGTAAACACACTTCCCTGCTTGAACATATTCATGTTATAAACATTCAAATATGACCTCCTGAGATGTCCGTCTTAACTTGAACGGGGGTAAGATGGACGTAATGTAGGGGTAAGATGGACAGGTGGATCTGCAGGTCTACAATACTACATATACTTATAATTTCAGCTTTCTATTCTATGACTCATCTGCCGAAAGCACAGCTCCGCATGGAATCGTTCAGATATATTAAGTCATGTGCATAAAACAAGGTATTTAACCAACCATAGCCTAAAGTACCGTACTTAACACTTTCCTGGCCATCCTGGGGTAAGATGGACACCAACTTTTCTGTTTCTAACAAACTGTGAACTGTACATAGCAGTATGCAATATGAACTGCCAAAAAGAATCGAGGGGACTAATTACAGTTAATATAAATAACAATCTTTTCGGTAATCTGTTGTGAAATATAAATTGGGTGATGAACTTTCATGTAGGGGTAAGATGGGCAGACACCCTACCCTTCGGTATCACTGGCAGTGGCACCGTATGTGACCAAGAAGTGTCAGTTTTAATGCGCTAAATAACAAGCCGATATACAAATCTATTAAAAAAATACTAGTCATAGCCGATGAATAATTACCGCCTACACAATTCCCTTAGCCGTTTTACTAAGCTTCTTATTTAACTTTAGTCAAAACACACCCTTCCTCCTACAAGTGGTGATCATCGATAGGCCACGCCTCCTTCAGTAGACTGGTACCCGACTTTGCATGTTTAAACGACGCGTCGATAAATGCTGTCCAACTTACCTCAGTTACGAGGTAAGATAGACATTAGAAATAAATGTTTTATTGAGTTTCCCGTCGAGTGTCCATCGGACCCCGGCGTCCATCTTCCCCCTCCCTACCCTATGTTTGGTACAGACCACAAATTAGTTTTTTAAATAAATATATTTCACTGTAAAATACCGTAAAATAATACAAAATGTGGTCTTGAGACCACTGAATACGAATAAGTTCCTGAATAGAAAAGATCCTGGATCGGATATTTGGGCTGAATGAAAGTGAAAACGAGAGACAGAAACGTTACCCTTGAGTTGTGTAATCTTACAAATAACTTATCAACTTATACAACTATAGGCTTATAGACCTAACTAATTAACTTACAACTAGACCAACTTCTGTATGCATTTGTTTAAGTGACTAACATATCTAATGCACAGTTCTTTCACTAACCTTTAACTGTCTGCAATATATATATTCAGGACGTATACTCATTTTTTTAACAGCAAAATTATTCCGTTCGACTGAGTTTTGACTTCAATTTTGTCCTTTCTCGATTTAATATATGACCGATTCACACACTTCATTCTGCGCTGCACCTCACCCCTGCTATTATTATAAAACCTGAAATCTTTGATTATTCGCTTCTCTTTTGTCTTCTGTCGATCACTCATTAAGCAATTCAATCAGTCAAAATAAATAAGAGCTGGGTCATTTTCGCTTCAAAGTGGGTTTTCTGTATTTTTCACGGTATTATTTCAAAGTCAGCTACGTGTTGGTTTCAGTTTTGTGCATGTATATGGGGGACGTCGGAATCGATTTTCGCTTTGTACGATTTCCAACTGTTCCGGCAAACATAAACTTGTATATTGCTTTTCCTCAGGACAAAGCAAGTGCCTCAGTCAGTCACACAGTTAGCTGGTCACTCAATCACTGAGTCGGTTAGTCAGTCAGTTAGCTAATCAGTTAGTCAGTCAAAAAATTCAACAATATCAATGTCTAGTGTACGAAAAATGACATCCGTGAAGGAGACGAATGTTTCAAAACTTGTGTTCCGAGTATAGGGGCCTACCGACTTTTGGTTTCTGCAGTTTTCTGTCTCCGCTTTTCGGTCGTTATTGATTTTCTTAATACCGCCAAAGAAGGCTTCGACTATTCTGAATATCGCGATATCAATTCGGAATCGGTTAAATAGACCCAACGCTACTTTTAATAAATGCACATTCACCACAATTTTAAAATGACAATTTGCTACAAAGCTAAGTGCAGGCTCTCCGAAACCTACAAAACCAAACAACAAAATGTGCATGCGGAATTCAAATGGCTGTACAAACGGGATTTGGTAATATTTATACGCATGGCGGCAGGATGGACGGTAAGACCCTTTCTAGGAAGGGTTCAGAGTCAGTTGGTTCCAGATTCAACGGCCTAGGAATGGTAGACGATGACTGATTTAAGGAGACTGGGTTGACAGACCAGTCAGTGTGTCTCTGATCCTGTACGTCGTCTCGTAGCGACCAATACCCGCCCTCTGATCCATCGGAAGCCGTTTTAGGACTTGATGACAGGCTGCCTAGGACTTGACAGCCGGAATAGTACCCGTCATCGACCTCTCCGGACACGGGTGGTATCTGATCGACGAGACCGACTTCCCGGCAGGAGACGTTGACGTCGACAACCGTCGAATAGATACAGTCCTCGTCGACTGACTCGTCTCTATCGTAGTTTCCACAGACCGACAGAACTCCTTTGGGCGAGCAGTCGACAGGTCTCTTCGAAACTAAGTCGTCTGAGATTGTCATGACGTCAGGCAACGCGATGACGTCGGCGGAGATTATGTCTCCGGTAGACACCGCAATATCGCCAGTACTTTTGAAGTCAGTGGAGAATGTGACGTCATCGGAGATCATTATGCCGTCAGTTGAAATTGTGACGTCATCAGTCACGGGATCCTTTTCAAGCTTTCCGTTGTCGTCGTAGAAGTCCACTTCGATGATTCTCATGGGAGGATAATCGCTGTCGTTCTGGGTCTCATCGCACACAGAGTCTGCGGACCGCGATGGCGAAAGTTTTGAGGCGTGATGGTACCCCGTTTCGCTTGAAACGTCTTCATTTCGCGCAGCCGATGAATCGTAAATCTCTGTTTGCAGAGACGATAAGCCATCTTCTGAACCATCTATGTTGAACTCCGAACCGCTGTCAAACATAACGGGTTTTGCTGGTTCACTGGGAACAGGAAGAAACACATCGCAGACACGCTGAGACCCACCCACGTAATCTTCGTCGAGGTTGGAGGAGGGCTTTTTGAAAAGCATATCGTCGTACGTAGGCTGTCCAGTGGCCTTTCCAGTGTAGCACTGGTCTGGATCAAAACTTTCAGAGCCCGATGACGATGTATGTAACAATGCCTTTGAGGCGGGCTCATGAGGCAGCTGCAATCGATGCTGACTTGTTTCATCTTCCGCTTTGCCTCTACTGATTTCAGAAATCGAATGATCATCCCTTGAAGCATTTGTTGAGCAGGTAAATAAACTTGGCAGAATCCTGTCACTGCAATCATCGACACTGGTATAGGATATGATCGGTCCTAGCGATGACATCTCTGCACAAACGGAAGGGATCAGAAGCACGGCAGCGTTAGCATTAACGGCAAACGGAACGTCTATGGCAATCGGAACATCAGAGGCAACCGAGATGTCTATAGCAGTTTCATTATCAACAGGAGCATCAACGTTATCAGAACCATTAAATGCAACAGGAACATCAACAATCCTGGAATGAATACATGTATCAGGAACGTCATCATCGATCGGCACAGAAATTCTAGTAGAACAATTGTTGTCAGCATGTGATTCATCGGAATAGTACTGTGAACCAGAAGAATCCAAACAAAAAAGTGGATCAGCGACATTCATTGCATCGTTTTCAGTTCCACCGGACCCGTTCGATTTGTATCCTTCGTCCTCAGCCAATCTTTGTCCTGAGTCGAAGTTGGCAAATTTAACAGCAGGTGGTATGACGATTGGACCAACTGTGCGAATATCCTTGAAATATTGCCATATTGTTTTCTCTTTCAAAGGCACAAAATATATGACAACAACGACAAAGACAACAGCAAAGACTACAACTGAAGCAATAACAACCCAGACAACCCAGACGAAAGATATCTCGGCGGCTAAAGTAGTTGCAGTCATGGTCACGTTTTCCGATGTTTTAGTTTCAGAAAGACTACTGATCATTATTAAATAAGTTTGGCTGGGATTCAATTCTTTCAATGTCAAAACTTTATGCTGTCCATGAAATTCCAATATCGGCATTTCCTTAAGACATCGACGGTCATCGGTGGAATCAGAAGACTCAATTGGACAGAGGAACAGTCGGTAACCGATGACAAAACCTCTTGCTTCACCGATGTTTTGACAAGAAGGTTCCAGAAGAGAGATGGAAATACCTGACGATGTACTGTGATAGGTTTCGATGCTAGGCTTTGGCGGACGGGATCTGATGTCGTACGTGCAGCTGTTCCACGTGATCCCACTCGACTTTCCATTACGTTCAATTCCAGTTCCGAAGATGAAATTATTATAGGATTCCTCCTTATCCAGGATGATTACGTCAGTTATATTAATGGCATTTCCAGTGGAAGCGATTGGAAACTCTTTCCATTTGAGGACGTCCTGGCACGGTGTATTACTTTCCACTCTTCCTTTACACCAGAACAGAAACACCTTGTGTGTGTCATTCCTCTCTTCCATCTTCCAAGTGGTTCTGACTGCTGTCTTATTAAGGACAACTACAATGAACTTATGCGGGAGAGATTTGGGTCGATGTTTCGACTGTGGCACCAGAATTGTTGATGATGATAAGTCGAGCGTTTCGTTGTATCCGCTCTTGGTCTTCGCTTCGATGCTGATCTTGTAATCGCTTTCATTCGACAGATTACTTAGAAGAAACGAAGGCAGAGGATCAGGGCTCAGTTCTTTTGTAACATTGTCTCTATCGGCATTTTCGATCATTTTGATCCTGTAAAGCTCAACCCTTCCTCTGGCTTCCTCTTCTGACAACGGAGTGAAATAAACGATGACATCAAACAATGAGTCTATCCCTGCCTCCTTCACCTGGAAACAACCTTTGCACGATCCAGGAGCAGCAAGTGGAACGTCTTGTAATGTCTGGAACTCATGATATGTCCATTGGCTCCATTTTCCACCATTCACTGAGATAGCTCTAACGGATACGGTGCAATTGGAATCAGGCGGCAATCCAACTAGAGGTTCCCTAACTGATATTTTCTCTGAATTTCTGTCAGAGTGGGTTGCTTCTTTGAAATCTCTTATAAGGCGGGTAATGTTCTTCGATTGGAAGAAGGAAGGTTTGGTGCAGTTGACGTGGATGTCGTATAGGATGCGTTGACTGGTCTTCGGAGGTTTAAACACCAGAGTCTTGATGGATTGATTCTGGATTACGTTGATCTGGTCTATTTTTCTTGGTCTGAGATAATTAATAAGATTCACTCTCACTTCTTCCGATGTCACTGTTTCTAAAATGCCACAAGATTTTGACGTTTCCACCGATCCGTTGACTTTTATGATCAACATATCGCCTGGAGACGCGACTTCAAAAGGATTCGGAATCTTGCACACACTGCCCTCATAATGTTCACACTGGAGAGGGTGTTCGTCGTTCGAGTCGTTCCAGTACCAAGCCTTGTACCCCATGCTATGCATCACCAGAAGGTCCTCTTTCGTTTCCCACGCGAAGCTCAGTGTCTCCCAGTTCTCTACATCAATGTCTTTGACCTGAGGGTTCTCGTGCGGTTTCCTTATTTTCACAATTACATTCCTTCCATACGTTTGACCTTTTATGCGGCAAGTTATGTACTTCTGTGAAGCATTGATATCTTCATCGATCTCCGGAAAGTGTCTCAGCTCGATAGCCGAATCATTGACTGTCTTTACGTAGACCAAAGGGACATCTTTTGTGTCAGATGAACCGATCTGGTAGGTGAAGTAAAGATCTGAAGCGTTATAATGGCCCTGCATGTTCCGATTTAACACACAAGTGAAGTTTGTGTTCCAGTGTCCCACCACCGCTTCCAAGTCGGCTGGCGTGACCGTTACGTTCCTTACTTCCCACGGTTGACATTGAGCCGTGAATAGTAAAACCACCTGCATAGAACGTAGGAACCAGTTCGTTACCATCTTCGGAGCGGTTCGAAGGATCTGTACACGAAATAGTTGCAGAAAGTCAAAATTAGCAATACATAAACTATGCGCGTGTCTAGTTGTTGTTTTAACGAAGATGTTTAGCGCCGCCCTCCTCTTTCATACACTGGCACCATTCTACCGCGTCAGTTGCGGAATTTCTCGAGTTACGATTACGGAGTTGCAAAACCTAAGTACAATTAAGCCACCTAGTCTTATGACCTCGTTACTTTTTGCCTTTCTTTAACGTAATCGTACAATCCGTCCCTCTTAGTTTATTCTGTCTCTGTTCATAAGGAATGTGTATCTCCTTTTGCTCTTTATCCGTCTGGTTCGCCGCTTTGCGCATTCAGAAAGTCGACAAAGCACGTTAAAGCATAATTATCTTCCGTCGCTCGCTCGTGCTTCGCTAATGTCCTGAAACATTAATGTCTTGGCCTTTTCACCCTCATTTCTCATATATCCCTCCTTCTCCCGTTTCGTCCCCTACCCCTATTGTTTATCATTCTCTCTTTCTGTTCTTGTTCATTTGCTTATCTGGCCTCACCCAAACTACCGTCATCAAGTTAAAATCTATAAGTTTGCAGTTTGAATTTGAAAGCCGGATGATAACGCAAGCTGTTGTTAAGGCATGTATCGCAATGTGTTGTTGAAAGATGCCTGCAGAACTGCAGGGTATAAACTGTTCTCGACTGATGAGCTGTAACGCTGGAAGGGCCCGCATCTGTCCAATCTAGTCTAGCCTTTTATTTTTACACTAAATTTGATATGATATATGCAGCGTGCGTTTTCTGAGGAGGGAGCTCCGGACATAAACAGAGACAGACGCGAAAAGGACGACGAAATGCAATCTTCAACAAGATATAGTTTCAAAAGGAGTGGGCTGACTTTCACCCTATACCTTACACTGGGATTTCGACACAACACATAAATACTTATCCTGTCCATTCAGCTGCAGAATTGACAACAGGAAGTGTATCCTACGTGAGCCACATTTTTATCTGATTATATGGCACCTAACTACCATCCAGGTTCTGGAACTATTTACGTTAAGGAAAGCAATCTACATGTTTACTAGTGTCTGTACTCTGTAAGAGTAAAAGACCTTAGCTGTTGCGGGGTGTCTAACAGTAAAAGACGCTCGCCACACTAATAATTATATCCAAGGGGTAAAACGCTTAATCCACAATATTGCCTGCTAACAGTAGACATTTTGCAGAACATATATTCGTGTAGAGCGGGGTTAGATGACATCATATTTCTAGGCTGCGGGCTTCTCATGTGAAGATGCTGGTACAGAACTAAGGGCATGCGCGTTAAGGTGACCGAGCCGATTGAGTGCCTCGTGGTCACTGGTGTACCCAACAGATGGGATCAGATGGGGCAGTGTTAGTTGTATACTTTAAATGTAATTGTTTCCGGTAATTTCTACAGCGCCCGTGCCTATGCACAGCTTATATAATTATAAGCCATATATAATATAGTATACATATATAGTATAATATACTATATATATATATTTATATTTACATATATTATATGTAAATATAAATATATAGTTATGCTTATATGTAGTTTCATTACTTACGGCCCGTCGTCCAGTTAATTCAAGTAACATTCAACCGATGCCGCACAAAAATCAGCCGATGCACTTGCATGGTAGTAACCTCCTTAAGTTAATTTTTGTAAATACTGCGCATTTTCCAGGACACTGTGGGCTGGCCAATCTATATCTGATCCAATTAAATTATACTGATCAGGCCATTCATTATGCTAAAAGTCTTCGACTAACACTCGTCATTTTACCATAAGATGCGCTGGTCATCCTTCCTGGAATAACCTATATACCGAAGTCGCTGCGAACTCTTCCGAATCTTGCCCTATTTAAGAAAGAGGTCAGAGCCTACCTCCTTGACAATAGTCAATGCGTTATCTAAATATGGTTATTCATTGTTCTACCACAATTAGTTAAGTGACCTAGTTAAGTGTAGTTAGTTAAGCTAGTAATTCTTATTTCTTTTTCTGACAATGTTATTTGTGTATACTCACCTTCATCCCTCTGCTATAACATGGTACACGGGTATCGATACCCTAACTTAGCGGGACTTCAGTCTCTTCTGGGTACCCGATTGTTTCCCTCAAAAGTTAATAAAATAATCATGTGATCTGTCTGTTTTAAATTTCCAAACTTATGATCGGTGATTAATGATTATTCTGGATCACCACTTGTAAACTATTCCCTGGAAACAATACAAGGATTGACTGATTGATTGATTGATTGATTGGGTGATTGATTGATTGATTGATTGATTGATTGATTGATTGATTGATTGATTGACTGATTGATTGATTGACTGCATAGGAGTCTCTTCGTTAGGGTTCTGGGTCCGCATTATATTGTTATTCGCGCTTACTGAACGGATTCAGGATGTTTGTGTACCAGTATTTGCGTCGCGATTCGAAGTAAAATTTACTCACATTGCGTTTCTAATATTACAAGTTCAATAAATAAATGAATAATTTCGTCACATGACGCAGTTCATACTTACTTTCTTGTATGTCCTCATGATTTACGCATTTGAGTTAATGGAGTCCACATCATTTAATTACGCAGTGCTTAAATGGCTTCATTACTTAGGCATTGGAGTTCAAATAGTTAAAACTCAGTGCTTATGGCTTCATTATTTACGTGTTGGCGTTCAAATTATTGTATTACGCAGTACTCAAATAGCTTCATTACTTTCGCACTGGCGTTGAGATCATGAAATTACGCCGCGCTTAAATGGCTCTGTGAAGTCCTTAAAAAGCTTCATGACTTAGGTATTGACATACAGATCATCAAATTTCGCAGCGCTTAAATGGCTTCAGGAAGTGCTTAAATGGCTTCATTATTTAGACATTGACGTTCGGAGCATTTAGTTACGCAGTTCTTAAATAGCTTCATTGAATGCTTAAATGGTTTCATGTCAATTCATGACTTAGACATTGGCGTTCAGATCATTAAATTACGCTGGGCCAATATTATGGTTTCATGGAGTGTTTAAATTGCGTCATGACTTAGGCGATGGCGTTCAGATAAGTTAATCATGCAGTGCTTATAATAGCATCATTACTTACGCATTGGTGTCCAGAAGTGACTGGAGAGTAGAGAGGAAAGCGTTGAAAAGCGGAGCCTTTTTCTGTTTTTGGTCACGCAGAGAAAGCGTTTTCCACGTAGATCAGGATGGCATCACGATCTACAAAGTCAAATAATGCTATGGATCTATTCACTATGCTAGGCATTTTTGTGCACTGTATAACTTGATATCTAGTTCGCTAATGCTTTAAACTTACTTCTTTTATACAGCCATGTTCATAGCACTTCGAAAGGTCATGACAGGAGTTATACAGATGAATGCCTGCATAGATTCACAGGCATCAGCGTATACAATACATGCAGGGCTGTTAAAGGTTTTGTTTTTTTGTTTTTTGGGGGTTTTTTATAAAAAAAAACCGCAAATTTTGTTTTTTTTGTTTTTTAACAAATTTCAAAATTATAAATGCCAAAAATGTGTTTTCTTCAACTCTCTTGGCAAATTATTGTTGTATGGTCTTTGTTAACTTCGTTTTATGACATTCTACGGTTCAACTGTTCTAGTTAGGCCTAATTTCATTTATAATATGCATCTGATTAATTTGAACGGTATTATGCCATTTTTATGAGTTTTATGATCCGAAATAGGAAATGTCAAAAACAAACCAAAAAAACAAAACACAAAAACACAAAAAAACAAAAAACAATGAAAAAAGTTTGGTTTTTTCTCCTCTGAATACATGCATGTCTGTATATTACTTACTTGTTTCTTTGCTTACTTAAGTAAGTAAGTAAGTAAGTAAGTATATCCTTTATTATACCAATTGCTAACTGCATTTTGGTTTACAAGAGAACGGTATGGTTTACATACTTACTGCATATGTATTCCTTTTTCGAATGGCCTTCCCATGGGTCGAAATGAACTGCTGTGTCTAGAAACAGTGAGCTATACAGTTTTTACTAATTCGTATCAGGCACCTACTTGCAACAGTGGATCTGTTTTATTGCAGCCTTGGCCGTGTGAAATTTTGAAAAATAAATACTCGAGGCCCATGCGGAAGTAAGTGTATAGGCTGTATGTAGGCTTATACATATATACTGTAGTAATGGAATGTTTATATATATATATATATATATATATATATAGGCCTATATATAATGGAATGTTTATATAAATATATATATATTCGTGTATATATATATATATATTCGTGTATATATATATATATATATATATATATATATATATATATTCGTGTATATATATATATATATATATTCGAATGAAT
>JACEVL010000126.1:1540000-1572500 GCA_020284085.1 Aporrectodea caliginosa | reverse complement strand
TCAATACAACTCTCACCTAGCCAGTGGCGTAACGAAGGGCGGGGCAGAGGGTCAGCACAAGGGACGCAAATTAGCTTTCAATGGTACACAGTACTATGACAAGAACGATTAAAAGTCAACAAGAAAATTTGTAAAAGGCGCAGTCATCAACTCTTGCCCCTGGGCGCTGAAGCCCTTCGTTACGCCACTGGACCTAGCGATACCCTACGCTCTGGTTTCTTTACCTCCTGTGTTCGGTTAGCTATTTTCTCTTACAAGTACAACGTCGCTTTTTGACCTTCGCGAGCTTCAATTCAACTGGTCCACGACTCCCACGTCTTTCTTTCTCCCTCTGTGCTAGCAAAATTTTCCGTTCTTCCTGTATTTTTATCAAATGTATGTTTTGATGTCTGCCAACTGAACGAAACCATTATGAAACAAGAAACCTGTTACATAGTGACATAGTAATACATACATAACAATAATTTTTTTGCATAAAATGGAACCGAATTTATAGTTCTGTCATAGATTGACAACTAAAAGAAGATGATAGCAATCCCCTATTATCACTCACATACAAATATTTAAACTAACGTACTCAATGCAAATTATAAAACAATCAAATTTGCACTGATTCTCTGTTAAACCTTAGGCCTATGTAGTAAGCAATGGTAACTAGGAATAAAAACACTGACGATTGGATTCAAAAGTTATTCAGTTCACAGGAAAAATTAGCATTAACAGACTAAAATGTACTGAGTGACGTCATAGCATATAGACTGAATATAAATTAAACATAATTATATAATATAGTATAGATATAGAGCACATATATAACCAAAACTGCTTAGTAATCAACATAGCTAACAAGTTTTCAATGATAGAGCACAGCCAGAAATTCACTTGCCTACGACAAAATCATTAGAAGGCCTACATACGCTTCAGGAGCATTGTGCCACCTTTAAATATTTAAATATTTGGTTAATTTTTTTGCTGATTAACTTCCATATATAAAGGAACATATTTAGAGGGTGAGACCACAGAAAATCAAAACTTAATTTTTTCCTGTGTGTTTCATTGGCACCCTAACATACATACATACATACATACATACATACATACATACATGCATGCATGCATGCATGCATACATACATGCATACATACATGCATACATGCATGCATACATACATACATACATACATGCATGCATGCATGCATGCATGCATGCTACATGCATACATACATAGGCCTACATTAGACATACACAGATTCAGAAAGGCACACACAGACTAGGCTATACGAAGACAGTCACAAATACAGCTAGGAGATCAGACAGAAAGAAAGATAGTGAGACACATAGATAGTGTCTAGTTGTCAAAAAGGCGCTGCCTGCAGGGGGTTAAATTTTTGTTACAGATTACCAAAATGCACGAACTGATGTGAAAATCTTATGTTGTTAATATATTGCACACGAAAAAACTGATGACTCATGAATTAAAAATGACGACTTATCTAAATAGGTGAATAAAAAATTACATTAAACGATTAACAGAACTCTTACACTCGGTTTACGAAAAATAATTCAACTGTGTCAAGACCTGACCCCTCCCCAACATATTTTCGGTTACATAGCTAAGGGGTTAAAATTTAAAACAAGAGCTAGGGGGTTGACCGGTTGAATCTCACCAACCCGCTTCCCACCGACAGTTTGCAGTTAGCATAGACCCTTCTCAGCATAGCCTATAGCTAAGTTCGCAGGGGGATGCAAGTGGATATCGCGTACCCCCAATTTCCCAAACCTCAAGAGACATTTTGATTAACGACGGATGTGTTAAGAAATACGAACCGGTTGTCCAATTTTCCCCTTCTCAGCTCCTTTGTTCTCGTTTTCCGGACGTTTGAGGTTTCATTGCCAATCATAGATCATGAGCACGTGAACTAGCTTTCGAACTTTCACTCATAAAATTCTCATTTTAACGACCTCCCAGGATGAAGACCATCTTAGCACCACAACGTATGCCCCTCTATGACCCCGGATAGCTGCATTGGTTAGAGCGCACGTCTCATGCGCTCCTGTGCGTGGAGGTGCCGGGTCGCATACAGATAGTGGCTTACATTTACATAAATACTTAAATAGTAATTGCTCGAGAGTGTTTAAAGATCCGTTTACTATGTTTTAGCCTTCTCGCAGTGGACACTCAGCTGCACATGTAATCGGAGCAGTATGTGATCACATACATAACCAAACAAGTAAGTAAATAAGTAAATAAGTAAGTAAGTAGTAAGTAAGTAAGTAAGCAAGTCAGTAAGTAGGCCCTAAGTAAGTAAATAGGCAGTAAGTGAGTAATTAAATAAGTCAGTATATAACTCCGTAAATGATTGAATAAATAAATAAGTAAATGAGTAAGTGGATAAGTAAGCAAATAAGTGAGTGAGTAAGTAATAACTAAATAAGTAAGTAAATAAGTAAATAAAATAAATAAGCGAGTAAGTAAATAAGTAAGTGAATAAGTCAGTAAATGAATTAATAAATAAATTAGTGAGTAAATAAGTAAGCAAGTAATCTTTATTAGCGCGAGGCAAACGTCCACACTTTACAACAACAATGCATACACTAATGAAAAAGTAGCATTTAGTCAGTAGGAAGAAACTGATGCTATACTAGAAACAGTTTTTTTAGTAATACAATGTGTAACCCCGGAATAAAAAATGTCGTTAATATGTTTCTTAAGGGCTTGGGATCCGCGATAGCTCATCGGGGGGGCCCGATAGTGCATTGGATAACATCTGGCGTAGAGAGCGAGAGGTACCGAGTTCGAGCCCCGTAGTGCGGATATGCTTTGCAGGCTGCTATTAGCGCCGTTGTAGGCCTATTGCAGGCTGTATGTTCTGTTAGTAGTTAAGATTTAAATTGCATAACATGTAAATATACAGCGCAGTGCGTTTGTCAGGCGCTTAATAAAGAAAAGATATTATTATTATTATTATTATTATTATTATTATTATTATTATTATTATTATTATTATTATTATTATATTATTAAACCACTTAGGCCTACTTGCGAACTCGGCTGTAGGCTGTAATGAGAAGGGCATATATGCTGACAGCACACTGTCCGTGGGAGCAAAAGGCGCAAGAGAGAGAGAGAGAACTGGTTACACAACATCTTCACCCTTTCAAACGGGCAGCAATGATGAATGAGCAGGATCATCGAGGACTTAGGCCTATCATCGCTATAGAAAAACCTTTATATTACGTTTATATTACACTTACATTTATATTATATTTATATCTATTAATATTTATATTTAATTTATATTTATGTGTACATTTATATTTACATTTCTGACAAGACTACGAAACTGAAGTTGCTAACATCTAAGACTGTAAGACATAATTATGGCTGCCTCTCGGATTTAGCTTCATGGACTGCTCTTAATTCTAATTCTCAGCTGTTTCTCGAGTTACTCATCTGTACGAGCAGCAGATGAGGCAACAGAAAGAGTAAGTGAGCGAGCGAGAGAGTGAGTGAATGCGCTAGTGAGTGAGTAACAGAGTAAGTTAATGAGTAAGTAAGTAAGTAATCATTATCAACGCAAGGCAGCTGCCCAGAAGTAATTACAAGCGGCAGTGAACACAGAGGATAGACAACTGAAGCGCATTATGGCAGTTGAAAATACTGAAACAATGCTAAATGGAGTTACAGTAATATGAGATGTCTACAAGATTAACTCTGGTGTTTATATTGCTTGCTCGAGGAAGTTAGCTCCTACATATACGAAGGGAACAACTCGGTCAAAATATAAGAATAGTTTAATGTATGAAATTAAATTCAATACCTGGTAATAATAAAATATAGAAGCGAAACCAATAATGAACATACCAAGAACGAAGTAAAACACTCTCGTATACTCAGTGATGGTGTGGCGAACGTGAAATTCGCCAGAGTTATTTACTCTAAAGTTTTTAGTCTATTCCTCCTGAACTGGCCTACAGCCTAACTATTAATAGCTACAGATAGAACCACCCTGGGGATTGGTTGGAATAAGTTGAGTCGAACGCTTACCGCTCGAATTAATTCTTACATGAGTCCTGGTTGGTTGCCGAGATCTCGTCGCCGAGATCTCGCCGCCGTGCGTGTGGACCCCTGACAAGGCACGCTGTTTTTCTGCGCAGTTGGAAGTTTAAGATGGCGGATTCAGGTTGTTAAGGGTTTTGTGCCTGAAGTCTTTTGATCTTTTGAGGGTTGTATTTTGATTTGGAGGCGGTTTACTTCGATAATTTTTACGGGGAATTTGGTCCGGTACCTCCGGTGCAAGTTTGGTGATTTTCCGTGGAGTTTTGGTATCGAATTGAAGCATTTTCCTTTTCTTGTTTCGGTGTCGATGTCCCTGGGTGGACTTACTATACAGTGGAAAATTTCAACAGTTGATTACTGTTCGATGATCAGGAAAAGGCCTTGGCCTGTGGGAAGTTATCAGTTTGTAATTCAGGGAGTACAAGTTTTCCTATCTCTAGTATCATACTGATCTCCAGATTTCTTAACACGTGATCGTACATGTTAAACTATAAAGTTTCTGTTCTTTAGTACGCAAAATCTTATGGTACACTCGAGAATCTCTGTCAGGCCGATAGTTGATAAGGTAGTGAGTTTTGTTATTTGTATCCGATTAAGACAATAGGAACTTTGCGTCGTTAGATTAGCGAGAACTCTTTAAACACTTTGTTTTCAAATTCAGTTCTGTTCACCTTTAATTTGTCTAAAATAAAAAGACAAGGAAATGTCTGAATCACAAGATGCCAGTGTGGTTGGTGACGAAACTTTAGAATTAGACTCAAACCACGAAAGTCACAGTCAAAATAATGAACCAATGATAGATTCGCTAGAGGGAGCCAATGAAGCTCTGCACCAGAAAGGAGTAGAAGAACTTCTAGGAACGCTTCTAGAGCGCCAACACGCTGTCGAGCATCTGTTGAGCCAAATCCTACAACAACAAAAACAAACAATTGATAATGAGATCAACAGAACAGAAAGGTCTGGTCAGGCAGTCACAAATCAAACTGTCGGTGGAAATGAGAACCCAGCTAGCATTTATGCTACAGCCTCAGATCGAGCAGCTAGGGACATATCTGCGGCCCAATCCTTGGTACAGTTGAGAGACCCTGGTGGTTTTATGTTAGCAAGACCTTCGGTGGATTTGAACCCGAGACTTTATTATCAGACCCGGATTGACGAATTTCCCCGACAGTGCGCGCGTTCGGTAGAGGGCGCCACGCACGCTTCAATTGGTACCAGAAGTGGGGTAGATAATAAAGAATATCGGGTACTGAATAATAAAGGATATGAGGCCCCTGATAAAACAAGAAAGGTCTTGGAGGAAGAAAGAAGAATCTTGGAGGAGGAAAGAAGGCTTTTTGAGGACGAAAGAAGAAATTTTGAAGGGACAGGAGTTAGACCTAAGAGGGTCACATATAGAAGAAATGAACAAGAAGCAGAAGGTGCTCATGGTCTGGATTATCTGAGCTTGAATCAAGGGGACTATTCTTCAGATGAGGAGGTGACATTTAGAAATGCACCTAGGAAGCAAGATAGATTAGAATCTAAACTAACTTCTAATTCTAGAATTTTAGATCAATCTAATGTACGATCATGTTCTAATCTGGAGTTTTCAGTTGCAGGAGTTAATCAAAATTCGAGGGATTGGAAAAGTCTACCGATGCAAAAGGTCGAAAAACCTTTGGGTCATTGGCCAATCATCGCATCGGAAGGCAGATATACAGATCCCGATCTTTTCATAACTGAAGATCGTTGGGCAACCACTTTGGCAAGCAAATTCAGTTTTCCATTACGAAATGAAGACTTGTCATCAAAGATTGCTTCCTCGAACTTCAATATGAAACACGATGAATCGGCTGGATTGCATTTGAATCAGTCTTCTGATGTATGTCTTCCAAATACTCTTCATTCCTTTGAATTGAATCGAAAGAAATGTGATAATACTTCAGTGATATACTCTACTCCATCCATGTTTGCAAGAGCTTCAGGACAGAGTCGGCCATGCTCGTCCTCAGTTGTCCATGAAAGGGTGAAGGAACCCATATCAGTGATGTCTACTCCAGGTAACTATTTCATTTCTTCGACTATCAATTCCGAAATAGCCGAAATGAATAGATTTCCTCGGAACACCAATGAGTTCTCGCATGCTGAACCTTGGTTGTATCCACGTCGAATAGCCGAAACAAATGAATTAAATGATAAGTACATAACCAAAGAAAGCGATAAACTCTCTGATGCTAAAGAAATTAGACAGAATGAGATGAACTCTAATGCGACGAATTCAGTAGTTACAGAATTTGTCCCTGCAAAACCTAAAGCTGAGACAATCGCTGCTGAAACAGTTAATCGCAAGGTTCCACCTACATCTGAAGGGAAAACCAATATCTCTCCGTCCAGTTCACATATAGAAAGGCCTCGTCAATACATTAAGATGGGTACCTACAATGGAAAAACTTCGGTAGATGCCTTTCTTCGGAAATTTGAAGTTTGTTCCAAGAACAATGGATGGTCAGATGAGGAGAAATTAAACCAGCTTACCTGTGCTTTGTCTGAGCCTGCATCGCAACTTCTTTGGGAGTTTGACTCGAACACAGTTACTACCTGGTCTGACTTGGTAAATAAGCTTCGCTTACGCTATGGAAGTTCTGATCAAGCGTCGTTGTATCAAACTCAATTGAATACTCGTCGCCAGAAGGACGGTGAAGATCTAGGATCGCTGGCACAAGACATAAGGAGGCTTATGATTCTTGCCTATCCTGGGCCTACGTCTACTCATAGTGAAACGATAGCCATTCGTTCATTTCTTGACGCTCTACGAGATAAGGAATTAGCGTTGAAATTGCGAGAACGGGAACCTGAAACTTTGGATTCTGCTTATAAACTGGCTTTGAGGTTAGAAGGGTACAGGAAAGCAGAAAGAGAAGAGACCGAACATTCAGATCGTCGTCCAGGAAGAATTAAAGCTGTGAAAGAAAATGACTTTCCGGTTGAACTAGTTCGTAAACTCTTGAAAGAAGAGTTGGAGCCACAGAAACAGAGATTAGAACAATTAGAATATCGTCTGGATAGTGGGAATAACTTCACACCGCAAGCTCCGCCATATCAGAACTGTGTGCGACCTGAACAATCGTCCCAATGGAGAAATCAGTGGAATAGGAATGGAATGAATGGAAGATTTCGAAACTATCGTCAGAATGGACCTCGACCGTCTCAGGGCTGTTTTAACTGTGGTCAAATCGGACATTTTGCCCGGGCCTGTCCATTGAAACAGAGAGAACAGCCATTTGTAGCTGATGGTTCAAATGAACAGGAACCGAGTGCGCTCCGACATGTGGTTGGCAGTAACAACGCTTATCTGTCACTCAAGGTTAATGGAAAATCTACCTTCGCTCTGCTTGACACCGGTTCAGAACTTACTCTTGCTCCTGCTTCTCTGGTTCTTAAGAAGGACATCCGTTCTTCTACCCAGACTCTTCGTGCCGCGAATGGTACTGCTATCCGTGTACTGGGCGAGGCCACTATTAACTGCGAAATAGGCGGTTATTCATTTGAAGTCTCTTGTTTAATTACCGAACAAATATCTGAATTAATCTTGGGACTGGAATGGCTGGAGAGACAGAATGTTCTTTGGAACTTTGGTGAACGATGGGTGAAGATACAGAATCATACTTTTCCCATATGCACAAGGAAACGACAAGGAAATTGCAGAAGAATAATCGTCGCTCAGGATGTGAAAGTACCTCCACTAAGCGAACTAGACATATACACTTACGCCGTTGTCTCTCATCTGCGTTCGTCTGATAGTCAATGGGCTACCCAGCCTCAGGTGTTGAGCTCCGGATTGGTAATCTCAGGTACTTTATTGCCAGGAAGAATCGTCGACTTACCAGTTCGTGTGATGAATCCGACCAGTAAAGAAATCAGGCTAAAGAAGGGTACTCAATGTATGGCAGAAGAAGTAACAGTAATGGATGTCACAACCGAAGTCGCAGCTGCTTGCGCAAACGTCGTGGAAGGTCAAGGTAAACCAACTCAAGAAGAAATAAACTCTGTTCTTTCGCCATTATGGTCAGACATTGCCGATGATGTTCCAGCTGGAGTACAGGACAAATTACGGGAGATTATTCTGAATAATCAGAAGGCGTTTTCGATGAACGAATGGGATCTTGGTTTTACAGACGTGATACAACATGAGATAGAAACTGGAAATGAATCCCCAGTCCGACAAGCGTTGCGTCGTCAACCGCTCACATTATTGCCGGTCATTGATGAACAGGTTGAAAGCATGTTACACCAACGGTTAATTGAGCCTTCGTCATCTGTTTGGGCTAGTAATGTCGTCATGGTGAAGAAATGTTATCATCAAAAAGCCGTACATCCGAAAGTTCGACATAAAATCGACATGCTTGCCAACGTGGTTGCCCATCCCCACGCCTATGTCCATGTGGTTGCCCAGAATCAGAAAGATTGGGATTTGCATCTTCCCTACGTCTTGGCCGCCTACAGAGCCAGCGAAAGCGAAAGCACCGGATTTACTCCAAATCGTCTTTTTCTTTCCAGAGAGCTTTGTCTTCCGCTCGATCTTGTTTTAGGCGATATCTCTGTTGCAAATTTGTTGTCTACTACTGATGATTTTGTGGCCTCTCAAATGATTAAGATGCAGGATAACTTTGGGGTAGCCAGAAAATTCATGCAGCGCCAAGCCACCAGCCGAGCGTTTAGATATGATCTGCGGGTAAAACCGACCTCGTTTCCTATAGGTTCCCGAGTATGGTATTTTTACCCGAGGAGACGCCCTGGCCTTAAGGATAAGTGGGCTAAGTTTTACACCGGACCCTACGAGGTAGTGGAACAGGTCAATTCAGTACTGTACAAGATCCGGAAGTCTGCCCGTTCACAGCCCATGCTGGTTTATATAGACAAGCTTAAGTTGTGTGAAGGGGAGATGCCACGGGATTCGGAGGAAAGGCCACCTCCAGAGGAGTTCGAACCCCTACCGGATTGGGATTGCGAGGAACCCCGGAACGAATTAGATGAGTTGGGAGATAATGGGCCCTCTACACCCATTGCTGATTTCGGTACGACGCATCGAGAAACATTCTCGGACGGAAGGCCTAAGCGCCTCGTCCGAAAGCCTCTGCGGTATCGCTAACCCGGCCTCTTGTAAATGATTTAGTTAAGAATTGTTTTCCGTTTTGCTGATTATTCAATTACATAAGGGTTAATTTTGATGCATTTCAGATTCCAGCGATAGAGAGTCTTTGACTGTGGCTCAGAACTTTTATTTTGCTGAGATGGAGAAGGCCCGAATGGAAGCGCCCATAGTGATCTCCTCTGGTGATTCTTCCCGGATGTCAGATTCCCGGCTAGTGGTCTATCGGGGCGTGAAGTTGGAGGGTCGGAGGGAAAGATCTCCGGTGGCTGGCCCCAGTAATGCCTGCGACTCATCATCCTTAGGAAGCATTTCAGACGCTGCTGATTACCCTCCGATTAACCCGTCCTCACTCCTAATGATTCGCTCCCTCCCTGGAGAGGTAGAGTGCCCGGGGAACCCGTCCCCGTTGAAAATAAAAGGGATGGCTTGGATGGCTCTCAAGACCCTATACGATCTGGGACGGTTATCTCTCACCGAGGATGATGTGCGTGCCATAGCTGACTGCAATCCTACTGTCTATAGATACTTAGACGTCTTTGGAGTAGCGCTTGCCACGGTACAAACGCTTGCAGGTCTCCCCACTCTGCGGGAAACCTTGTCCCGGTGGGCCGAGGAACAACCGCGTATGATCATACCCGACCTGAGTGGTAGCCTGGGATTCAGCCATGGGTTGAGGCCATGGGAAGAGACGCCATGGTGGAATTTTGACACATGGGTGCTGCTGATGGAAATAATCCCTAAATTCCTCGCACTAGACCCCGCAGTGTCTGAGGAGGAGTTTCTCCAGAGCTTGCACTCGGAGAACGAGCAAGCGACTCCTAGTCAATGGAGAGTTCTGGTAATGGTGACCTCCCTCTTCGCTGTGAAAAAGGCTCCATGGTTTTGGCCGTTCCTTCTGTGAATGTGTTACGAAACAAGGAAATGTTTCACCTGTTTCGGTTTTAACAGTTATATTATGCATAACTTACGAGTGTTTGATTTGTAAACAACCAAATATGTTGATCTCATAGGAGAAGCCTGATAACAGCTGAAGCTGTTTAATTTGTTCAGTTTACGTTCGTGATTTGGTATTTTCGGAAATGTTCACCTTATCTTTAAAGACCGCTGTAAATGGTACAGCATCGAGCACTTAAGGGTTGGACTTCGTAAATAATGGTTCGTCGATTGTTTAATACCGATTTAACCATAAAACCTGGAGATCACTTGCTTAGTTTAGTAACAAATTTTCACCCCTGGGTAAAAATTTAAGCTAGGTGGGTGAGGGTGTGGCGAACGTGAAATTCGCCAGAGTTATTTACTCTAAAGTTTTTAGTCTATTCCTCCTGAACTGGCCTACAGCCTAACTATTAATAGCTACAGATAGAACCACCCTGGGGATTGGTTGGAATAAGTTGAGTCGAACGCTTACCGCTCGAATTAATTCTTACATGAGTCCTGGTTGGTTGCCGAGATCTCGTCGCCGAGATCTCGCCGCCGTGCGTGTGGACCCCTGACAAGGCACGCTGTTTTTCTGCGAAATAATAACATTACAATTTACTAAGAAGATCAATATGTAAGAAAGAAAGGTTCAACTCAATAATGTTCTTAACTAAATAATAACATTGCAATTTACAAATAAGATCAATATCTAAACAATTCGATGAAACAGTGTTAAATGAAGTATGGTTAATCCTTCAAGTAACTATTCCACAGCTTCTTAAATTGGGTGTATGTGACAATGATAATGTTAATTAGGAGGAAAACAATAATAAAACTTCATAACAGCGAACAGGTAACCTAAAAACAGAGTGTAGGACATTATCCCCCCCGGACATTATCCCCCCGGACATTATCCCCCCCAGGGTAGGACATTATCCCCCCCAGTCTAAGATATAATCGTATAATATATGTACATGTATATGTATGTATATACTGTATATGTATATAGATAAATGTGTATATGTACAGGTATATGTACATATATGTATATATGAATATATATATGTACTTATGTATATATATATGTGTGTGTATATATATATATATATACATATATATCTATATGTATATGTGTATATATTTTTGTATATGTATGTGTAAGTATACATATATATGCATATATATATAAGTATATAATTATATATTTACATATGTATAGGCCCTATATATATGGATATATATATATATATTTGCATATGTAAATAGGTTTGTATATATATATGTATTTATATATATATACATATTTGGATCTAAGTATATATATATATGTATATATATATGTGTGTGTGCATATGCATATATGTACATGTATATATAAATACATATATATACAAACATACGTATAAATATGTACATATACATATATTTACACAGAGGGGGGGATAATGTCCGGGGGGATAATGTCCTACGCAAAATCGGGGGGGATAATGTCCGGGGGGGATAATGTCCGGGGGATAATGTCCGTTCCCCTAAAAACAAGGACTAGTAATTTATGTTTTTTTTCGCGTAAACGCGTTATTCACCTTATCTTACGTAGCTGGTGTATCTTTTATAATAAAATAAAGGCGCATCATGAGTTACATCGTGCATGCTGAGGAAATTGAGTCGCCATTTTGTTGAAGCTTCTGTTTTTCTCGTTGGAAATTATAATCAAACTCAATTTAAACGGTGTTATATTGAACATATCGAGTGGTAACCACGTGTTTTAATTTAATTGAGTCATGAATAGAATTTTCCTTGAAAGTTAACTCGTATTACATAAATCTGTAGCATAAAACGACAATAACAACCACTCATCCGCCGTCATATGCCTAAGGTGGGTGCGGGCCGAATCCCCGAAAGGAATTTTGGCCGGATCCCCGAAATTGCTTTTCAAAGTCCGACCCGAATGAATATCATTAACAAATACATATTTGAATAGGCAGTATATCGTATACATCAAGGCCACCCTAGGTCTTTGTCATGTTTACAATTTAACTTTAAATATCTCGGCCGCTTTCTAGAAAACTGTTTTCTGGAAATCGGGCTTTTGTCTGTTTTCAGCGTTTTCGGGGATTCGGGCAGACCCCCTAAAATTCCACCACTACTCATCACCCCACAGACTTTCCACTTCAAACTGAATTTTCTACCCTAATCCATCCTATCCTGCGCCTTACCAGCTTTATCGTCCTCAACGAAACCCGTCGTAGCAGCTTCTCTTCCTCTCGCTGGCAACCGGACTCGAATCTCCACTGGACATGATTTCTTGGCAACCCCTTTGACCTGACACAGCGCTCGTGAATGAGCTGGTGCTTTGCGTTTAGCAGCAGAGTATCGCTTTAGAAATTTGGAGCTTACAATAATGCTAGTGCATTAATGTTGTGGAGAGTTAGTGTCCATGTAAGTGCTTGTCTATTTCTAGTATATTTTAGAGAAATGCGTAAAGGAAATATTCGGTTACATTACCTGTTTTCAAGTTTTTAGTGCTTTATTAAAATTTGTTGGCTGACATTAATTGGCTTTTGTTATTAGATGGACTACGATAGTTATGAAGTCTATGAGCGAAATTCGCCAGTGGATTGTGTGGAAGAAGCAGAAATAGTGAGAGAAAGGTTTGTAGATAAAATGTCAACATTTTATGAGTTATAAACAATATAAGTTAGATGTTGGTGCTTTTGTATCAAAAGCTGGCATATGAGTTGTAAGGAATTTTTTGATTGCAGAAATAATTAATGGTATGAGGTTTTTAGACAGCGTGATTAGTGCACAGGCATTTTGTGTTGCACAATGGGATAGCTACATATCTTGCTTTAATAGCTATTTGTAATGATGTTCATTAAGAATAAAGGCATCTTACAATTCTGTAAAAGTAAGATTAAGCTTATTGTTCGAATTTGTGTAATTTCATTGTTTTAGGTGAACATTTGATAAATGTTTACAGATTTTTTTGATGATTTCAGAAGTCGTAGAATAGAGCGAGCGCGACGGGAAAGAGAGGATGAGTTGCAGTGGGAACAAGATCGAAATAGAGATAGAAATTATGGATCAAAGTCATCATTTGAAGACATGTACTTTGCCGAAGGTCGTGGATATAGAGAAAACGCTAGTGGGAAATACGAAGACGCTAGTTTTGGTGGAGGAGACGACTACTGGGAGTCATCCAGTGCTGCAGGAAAGACGTTTGACTATAATCATGGCATGAGTGGCGCATCACAAGCTCCGAACAAGGTAGGGTTATTGTGGTGATTTTCTCGTAGTTTTATTGTGTTTGATGCAGTTCTGGTTTATGCCAGGTGCATATAGCTCCTCAGAACTTATTATTGCTGTATAAATGTTAGGCGCTAAAGTTGTTAACATATTCAGTAAAGCTGTGACCTGCATTCGCATCTGGTTATATTTAGAGACCATCTTGTGTAGTGGTGTTGTTGTGTCTTGTTTGATTTCTGTTTTGTATTCCCTGAAGTGGTACTGTGTAAATTTACATTACAGCATGCTTGTTCATGCGAAATGTAGCCTTAGCCTGAAATTCTAGATATTTATTTGTCCATATGACAAGGTAGTTGATTAATTTTAGGGGTCGCATGCTTGTGCAGTGTGCAGCTTTGAGCCTTCCATGAACAGTTACTTTTTAGGCATCTAAAGCTCTCACACACAGTTGCTCAGCACCATTAATTGGTGTTTTTGTCATTACAGATGCTGAAATTATAATTACTCTTTCTATTTTTTAAGGCCTTTTTAATTACTGTGTAGTGGTCATAGTTGATTAGTATCTGTTGGATTTGTTCTAGCAAAAACCTGATTTTGCAAGACGTGAAATGAGTCGCCGACTGGAGGACAACCTGAATGTAGGACTAAATCGAGATCCAAGACCAAGCATTGCACGTGACATTAAAGACGAACCATCAACATCAATATTTCTGGGTGGCATTCCCAGAACTTTGGATGAACGTGACGTGTGTAGTTTCACATTTTCTGTAACTGCATAATGTGTTTTAATGTAATTTTTGTGAAAGGCATTTGGTTTTACGAACATATACAGTTGTTTACTTAAAATGAAATGCAGCTGAAAGATAGTACATCAAAACCTCTTGATAATGTTCATTTGTGTGGTACCACATCATAAAAATGGTTGCATCATACGGCAGGAGCACCTTTAGCTAGCCCACCTTCTGCTAACCCCTAGAGGCAACCATAGGTGTGAAGTGTTACTATTCTTAGCCTCTGCATGTAGGGGCAGATGGTCAGCACTCGCGCTTTACCGTCAGATCCTCCCACCGACAGTGTCTACAATCAATGTAATTGTAAATACTATGTTCACTAGACAGCACTATTGGAGCCTATATTGAGAAAATAAACTTCTGCTGTGGCCGGGATTTGAATGCATGATCTTCCAATTGCCAGTCCAGTACGCTAATCACTAGACTCGTGCACTTCTGCAGCTTGCAGTTAGAGTGTTTTGAATCTCTTTTAAATTTGAAAATTTATGTTGCTTGCCACTTTATATTTGGAATTTGTATTGTAGTTTGCATATTGTGCAGGAAGCTTCAGGGTAATTTTTTTCTTTCTGTATGACTTCTTACATTTAATTTTTTCAGCTTGAAAACGAATTGATTCGGTGTGGACTTCGTGCCAGAGATATTCGCATAATTCGATCAAAAGAAACAGGTAATGTAGTTCTAAATTTGTGTTGTTTTTAAGTGAAATGTGAAACTGTAAATGTTGGAGTTCTGTGCGTGATTTGGACGTATGTTTCTGGTCTTGATATGGATGAAAATCATTTTCTGTATGACCAAGTTTTCCAGACGATGTTGATGAGTGTTTTATTTGTGGTATGGAATGCGTATAAACTGTCATTTGCAAAAGGCCGACATTTTGATCATGAGGAACAGTTCAAAGTCCATATGGCACTGTAAGTAACTGAGTGATGACTGTTGAGAGTACAATTATTGGTACTAGTACTTGACTTTTGTGTGACTCTTTGCCAGATTTCATGTGACTGGATGAATTATTGAGCATGTTGCAGGGTTTTTGTTGTGAATACACAAACCATTATAGTGTGAATTCTGATATGTTGATGCCAGAGACATGGATCCCAAATTGAGTAAACTTTAGGACATTAACTTGTTGTAAAACAACCCCATTATAATGTGGTACTTAGCGGTTTACAAACAGTAGGACACGTACCGTACGCCAGGTGTCACTATGTGGTACGCAAAGAAATTCTAAAAAATGCAAAATTTTATATGATTTTATGCCCACCTTTCTTTGATTAGCTATTCTACGCCCATGCGCTTGTTTTCTTTAAATTTTCTTTGAGTTCACGCCAATCTTTCTTTTATACTACATACAATACATCATATCGTCTGCTGTGTTTGATCTGACCTTTGCTGGTGGTACGCCAACATTCGATTTTTTTACCTGGTGGTACAATGAAAATAAAGTTTGAAAACCGCTGTGGTACTTGCCTTGGCTCCGAGGGATTGCATTTGAAGATTCTATTTGATTTAGCTAACGTAATTTTAAAATGGAATTGGTTTATTTCGTTTCTGTGAGCAACTAGAAGTCCTTTAATTCATGCATAAGTTAAAACAGATTGAGTATGACTTTGAAGGTCTCATTTGATCCTTGACCTGTCTTGACTTTATCTAAAGTAGAACTTGATTTATGAAATGTTTCATATTTTTTTGTTATTTCTGAGAAGTATGGTAAGCTAACCACTTTCCAGTTAAGTTTTAAGTGATAACTACCATGCAAGTGGTGGACCCATAAAACCATTTAACAGGCGATTAGGTTATTCAGTTTGATGTCCTAAAGTATTTATGCTGAAAGTTCAAAGCCTAACCCAGCAAGCTAAGCTGTTCTATCTTTATGGAGAAATTTTCCAATGAAAATATCTAACTTGCCAGAAACAGCTCTTGAAGCATTTTTAGAGAAGTTTAAGTTGAACTTAGATCGTTCATTTAGCCGTACTTCTGTGTCTTTGACAGTTTCTTTAAAGTCACTGTATAAATGCTTGGACATATACATACATACATACATACATACCGTACTAGCAATCTTGACAAAACTAACGTAGCGTAATTACAGTGCTTTTGGGGTTCGTAAAAATGTGGTTTCTAAATTGTGGTTTCTAAATTGTCCAGTTACATTCATGTCACAATTAGAAAATAGCCGAGAGAAAACTGTATAGAGCATAAAATTATTTGAAAAACATACAAGTTTCTATTAATCGAACAGTCGTGGTCACTTTGTAAGGCATGTTAAGGTATTTCTTGAAAAAATATGTATATTTCAATCTGTTTTTGATGATTTTAAGGACACTATTGAATTAAAGTATCAAGCCAGGGAAACAATCATTTAGCTCTAGCTTAGTTATCTAGAACAAGACAGGCTTGAGATATTGTCTTTGGGTTGGTTGTGAGGTCCCCACCCGGTGTCCAGGGGTTCCCCATTCTGCCCACCTCCCTCCCTCGTGCTGTGTTTTGGTTTCTCTAACAAACGCAACTGTTGAACTTCTTGTCTGACAGGTGCCAACCGCGGCTTTGCATTTGTCGACTTTCATAGCGTTCCTGACGCTCAGAGATGGATGGAGCTGAACCAGGTTTATGATCGTCTCCTCGTATAAGTTGTCTTCCATTTCAATCAAGTGTGCTGTGGGTATGATCGGATGGGCTACAACAAAGTTAACGCAAATCTACGGCGAAAAGCAATGTGTCAACAGTGTGGTGGTGCTAAGTTTACTAAGCGCTATTATTACTGCAAAATTTCAGAGGATATTGGGCCAGGGTGTCTATTGTCTGAAAACGAATATTACCAATAGCTGACAGCTATTGTAATGTCTAATTTTTATATTCTCATATTTACATCCATTGTCCTCTTACTGCCTAAGCTTCAGGTTTGTGAAGTCCCCAGGTAATCAGCTGGTTCATAACTAAGTACCTTAAATGAACAATGTTTACTATTTTTTAAGCATCCCTAACCAGGATAATTCAGTAAAATCATTAAAAAAATTCAAATTTGCAAGATATTCAATCTGCTGTATGCAGCCCACATATTTTTTTATCATTCGTATCGATCATGGAACATCAGAAAGTCCTCGTGTATTGAATCTTGTAAACAATCAGTGCCGAAAATACAGTAGCATTTGAACTACCTATAGACCAGGTCATGTAGACTTCACTGAAAACTATTATGAACATGGTTATGTAGTCATCACTGAAAAGTATTATTAATGGGATCAATTAGACATCACTGGAAATTATTATGGAAAGAGTTATACAGCCACATAACTGATAATTACTATGGACTGGGTTATGTAGTCATCATTAGTGATTAGTCTCTGTCTTTATTGATCATCAGTACAGCCTGTAATTTATGTGGCAGCTTCACTCGGTATATGACTTGGTAGCCTTATTAATGGCTTGTGATCCGCTGACCATGGGTACAAACCTGTTGACAAATGCTTTGTAACGACCTTTGGTTGCATATTAAGATGCACCATTTTAGATACGGTACGTGAGATGTCTTGATGCCTTTGAGATGATAAAAAGGTAGTGTTTATGAGTCAAGGCACATTAACATCAAAATTTATTTATTAAAATCTCCGTCACAAAGGGGTGAAATCTGATAGCAACATGAGCTGGCAAGCAAACGACAAGTCTTGGGAGGTGCAAGTTGCATGTTCATGATACCAGGATTTGCTGATGTAGGTCCTTTAAGAAAGGAAATAGTGCCTGGGAAGGCCAGGGAGAAATGTAATATAGTTGAATTTTAGAAATAAAAGAGATAAGAAATGAGAAACCTGAAGTAGTCTTGAGGTCCCATGTTTGTCTTATTATTATTATTATTATTTTTGCGAACAATTTGAATGTGTGCAAAGTCCCAGAAATGCGCATAAGAGGCATGGTTATTCAATCAGAAGGTGAAGAGCATACCCAGATCTTTAAAGAGTCAATGAGAAAAAGTAAGTCTTGGACGTTTCTTGAAAGAAGAAGAAGAGTTTTAGCATTGAACAAACATTGGTAGTCCGTTCCATATCTTAGGGACAGCAACACAAAATGGACTAAGATTAGGGATGGGCTCTATGGTGTTCTATTTTGCATACTGAGGGACAGAACTTTTATAAGTAAGTAAGTATATTCTTTATTAAACCAATTGCCTATCCTCATTCTGGTGTGCATACATCTTAATAACAATCAACTATCAATATGAGTACAACATTCTAACTATAAAAGTCCTGCGCTGTAGATTATCTGCAAGAGTTGGGCAACGTTCATGCGATCACGGTCGCAGTGAATATATGTATACTGGGGGTATGCCATAAATAAAGTCCTCAAAGGGAGCAGCTGGATTTAGTTCTAGTTATTTTAGTCCATAGACTTTCTTGTTAGAGTGTTTGGTTATGTCTTGTAATGAAAGATATTTACAGCAAACTGTGCTTGACAGACTTTGCTTTGGTTGATACTTTGTAAATGTAGGAAGTATTTACCCCTTTGTTACTGTAATAAAATTAAATGCGCGAACAGAATCATGCCGAAAGAGACGAAAAAGTGAAAAATTTTGATAATTGTTGTACCTGGGTCAGCATCAACAGTGTAGTGAATAGCTGCAAGAAATCTAGCAGTACTTAGCACAGACACAGGCGACTTTATGATGTAGGCTATTCTTTAAAGGATGCTTTGTATGTATGTTTGTATGTATGACTGGTGCAATACCTATGTGGTTGTTTGACATTGTTGTTTGGTTGTTTGTCATTGTGAATGATTGTGAATGCTGGTCATGGAACCTGTATGTGGTAAAACTGTATTTTAGCAATTCAGGTTCTTCAGATGTGATAGTCAATACCCTCAGACATCTTTCGGTTGAATCTCTATAGCTAAGCAAATGCATTGGTCATATTGTCTTCAGTATGACTGCTGTATTTGCATCTGATCGTCGTTTCAGTATCAACTCCTGAGTTTGTTTCGCTCCGACCGGTTGGTTGTGCAAGTACAGGTTTCAGGTTGGATTCAACGTGACACCTGCAGTTGCACGTTATCTGAGATATTTGACTTGTCGGTGATAAACCGTGTATCCTTCGCTGTGCTAGTACAGCTGTCGTGTTGGCTTCAACATGACAGTTGTAATAGTTTGTTTACCAGGTCTTATGTTTGGATTTCAACTCTAGATTTTATTCCACCGAGTGGCGATGGCAAGTTGTCATGCAAATACATGTGCCAAGTTGGATTCAACATGACATTTGTAATTAATTTATCTTCATTGTCTGGATTTCAACTCTAGATTTTATATCTCTGAGCAGCCATGGGCAGTTGTCGTGAAAATACATGTGCCATGTTGGGCTCAACATGACTCTTGTAATTCTTCGAACATTAACTGGTTCTTTATTGTAAAGTGTGTGGATTTGTTTCATGCTTGTCGATCGATCCAGGAATCTGCTAACCCACTTGCGTGTTTTTATCTCGGCTTTGTAGGGCTGCTTATATGGCAGTGTCAGTATTTATAAAATACCGTAGGCTGAAATACTTACATCCTGTTTCTTTTAAAACCGATTTTTGATGTGATTGAAACAATGTCATATTTAAATTTCTTTGTAATTTCTTTCCTGTAATCGGACTGCAAGTGGATGATCATAGAGGCAAACAGTTTCTTTACATTTGCCAGTCTTTTGCCCGGCATTTAGACAATTGTATTTCAGTGTTTTTGGCCTTGGATTTGTTTTAAATACCTTGCCTAAATCCATTTTGTTAATTGAGCTCACTCCCTTTGCTCTTCTGTGCAGAGTGAGCTTTTTAACCCCTGCACATGAACATCTATGACACAGCATCATGCTTTTCTGTTGTTGGCCCTAAGGTCTGGAATGGGCTTCCTCTGACTGTGCATAGGGTTTTTACTTATACCTTTAATCCCCATCTTAAGGCTTTTTTACTGCTGACATTGGTTCGGAGCGCCCCGAGTAGTTATCTTGAAGGGGCACTATATAAATCCTTGCAATCAATCAATCAATTCACTTCAATTTCTCAAAGTGTGCCAGTCACAGTTTCATTGAAGGTGTTTATATTGGATATTTGTTATTGCGATCTCCCTACGACGAAATGATTTTTAGTATCCTAGTGAAGACTTTTACCACATTTCGGAAAAGAGGTTTTCTCTCGTTTTGATAAAAGAATTTTTGGTCATATCATGAAATGGATTCAGTCCGCTTTGATTCGCGACGGAGCGGTTTAGTTGGATTTGGTGAGGATTGGCTGCCTGGTTTGGTGTCATTCGTGTAGTGGATGCGTTCATATTCATCTGTTTCTGTTGAATGTAGGGTCGGCTCTTCCTTAGAAATCGGTTCACCATCTCAATGGACTACAGCAAAACTGGAAGCATTGGTGGCAGCAATGGTGGCAGAGGTGGCAAGGCAGAGGTTCTCTTCAAAGATGACTGGAAATGCTCAAAGGTGTGCATGTACACCCAAGACTCATTATGGCACTGTCCTTGAACAGCCTCATTATGAGGTTGTGTTGTAATTTTATATTGAATTGAAAGGTTAATCAATTTTGGGATCCACATCTTGGACCGTGTTGTATCAGAACTCTAGCCATAATGAAGCATGTTATAATGAATTTTGTGAGTACAGAGATAACGTAACGGATTTGGAAATCCTTGTATGATATGTTTATGTGTGCTAGTGCTCAGAGAGCATGCTACTAGGCCGATTTAATTGCTGATAGTTTACACTTCATTTCTTAACTTATTTATGTTTTAGAATGTAGAAAGTGGTACAAAGAGTAAATGAATTGGGTGGTCATTGATCAGCTGTTTCTCTTTGATGTATTTTGATAAGTGATCTTGCCAGTCATTTGGTGGAGTTTTCGGCTTGTATTGTAGTCTTCAAATATTGGTTAGTTATATCAGTTGCAGTCTGTGGTATCTGCGTAGAGTTATGCTTAGACATTATATCAAAACTGTTTTGTCGTTTTCTTTCTATGCAAGTGTGGCTGTGACAACTTCCAACGACGACTGCAGTGCTTCAAGTGTGGTCTTTCAAAAGCAGGTAACAACTTAATCTTATGTACAGTTTTTGTGGCACATAAAAAATTATCAGTATGCATTCAGTTTCTGAGTACCAATGTGTGTGTGACTGTGTGTGTGTGTGTGTATGTGTGTGTATGTGTGTAGCTCAGTTTAGACAAAACTTGCTGACTTGCTGCATTTTTTTCTGTGTGTTTTTGTGTACTCTTGAGTGGTCATAAAAGAGACCGAATACATGATAATGTCATGTATGCCTGGGTACAGGTACTTGCATGTACTACATAATAATAGTACATATACAATGATTTAGAAAATAATTACTTATTGATTAATAATTTTGTAGATTCTGAAAAAGTCAGACCTAAAGAACCAGCAGAGAGCAGAAGTCGATCTGGAAGCAGAGAGCCATCGTGCAGTACGTCCATTTTCTATCTTTAACTGTAGAACAACGGGTGACTACCTTTTCCAGTAAGTAAAGTAAGAAGGCTCCCACATTCCAAGTGGAACACAGGTTAGGTTCGGCCCTTAAGGGCTGCAATGGATGAATTGTGATATCCTGGACTTGGACTTGCCATTCACTTGCCAGCATCGGCCAATACCAGTTCTACTGCTTGAATAGACCCACCATGGTAGCCAAATGGACTACTTACAGTGAATCTGATATTTGGTTCAGTTTGGTTTAAAAATCCTTTTATTGTGTGATACCCTGGGTTCAGATCGTCGTGCAAAGCAGAATGTTGACCATTGGTTTTGTTTTCATCTTTAGTTATTATCGTAGTCGCTTTGCAGTTATCTTAAAGCCACGTACTTGAAGCCGTACGTGATTGATTGGTTGACCACATACGTTTCGATTGGCTCTGGTACAAAATGATGCAGACAAAATGGTGCAAGACAAAATAATAATATTTGTTAATAATATTAATATTCTTTTTTATTAATTCAAATTGACATGATAACAAGTTTAACCCTTTAATGATGAGCGTGTACTAAAATGTATGGGAAACCATAGGCAGCTCGTCATTAAAGGGTTAACAGGAGTCGAATTTAACTGTATGACAGTTTGCAAGGCGCCCATCTGTCCTACTGCTTATTTGACAGTCGAATTTAGCTGTATGAGGAAGGCTGAGTCGACCGTATGAGGCTAGCGGGTATCGAATCCGCAACCTTCTGATCTTCATGCCAGCGTGTTACCATTCAACCATCTCCCCACAAGACAAACTGGTGCTATTTTGGCCCAACATCATTTCGATGAAGTGTGTGAAGGTTCAGCCTCTGTTGAGGTGCTCACTTGACTACAAGCAATGCACAGTGGTGCTATATAAATGCAAAAACTAATTAGGTTTATACATGGTGTTTCTCATGGCAGCCCTTGTCATTCGTGGATTGGATGGTCTGACTGAGGAGTCGGGAGTGGTACATGCCCTGGGCAACGTCTGCAGAAACTGCCGGACACGAAACGTCTTTATCGTTCGGAATGAGACGACCGGAATTGGTGAAGGATACGGCTACTTGGAGTTCTACTCCAGGCAGGAGGCAGAGGACGTCATGGAGACGATTCGCTCAATGGACTGTCCGCTGGAGATCGATGGAAAGGAAGTTCTCGTGGACTACTCCAGGGATTCGTTTGCCACTGTGTCAGTATTCTTCTCAAAGTGGAACTTGCTTATTGCTTTTCGACCACCTTTGAAGATTCTAATCAACCTTGTGATTGACTTTGTGAACTGTTTATTGCATTTGCAGATCGGTTGGTTTGTGTGTGTTTTTGTGTAGTTGTGTATGGACATCACCTGTTTTTGTTTGTGTGTGTGTTTGTGTATGGTTGTGTATATATGTCTCCCTGGTTTTCTTTGTGTATGTTTGCATGGTTGTGTATGTTTTTCTTCCTGTTTGTTTGTGTGCACTTTTCTGGTTGTGTATGTACATCTCTCTATTTATTTGTGTGAATACGTCTTGTTCTTATGAATGTCTTTGTTTGTTTTTATGCATAAGCTTGTTTATTATGTATTTACATCTCAGTGCATCTGTCTGCTCATTTGTTGCATGTTATGATGGCCACGAGTATATGTTGCACGAGTATAATGTTGCATATGTAGTGTTTCAGATTGGTTGATGCCTTGTGGTCTAGTGCTGAACCAGTGAGTGAAGCCCAACCAATGAGGAGCAGTTTAAACTGTATTCACTTATTGATAGGGTGCTAGCTGATATATGTGAGAATTTGTCTAGGTCAGTGCTGTCCAACCCGCGGGCCGCATGCGGCCCGCGGGCTGATTCTAAGTGGCCCGCCCCAGCTCCCTAAATATTTTCAATTTCTGTAAAAATGAAGTAAAAGACAAAGTCACTGCCTTAATTGCATAGCTATTCGTGCTTGAGCATTTATTTTTTTACTGAACTATTGTAAAGCATGATACACATTCCATACATACACTATTCATTATTATTATTCCACAATTAATTTTAATACAGTTAATATTTTCAATAAATTTTAGTCGTTGCTTTTGAGTTGACTGGTGCGGCCCTCGGCTTCAAGAATAACTTCTTCAGTGGCCCGCAGGGTCAAAAAGGTTGGACAGCACAGCACTGGTCTAGGTTATCCACGACCCGAGCTGCGCAATTAAGAACGTTTATATCTGACCTGTTGCTTGTAGAGTGGCTTCCCTAAATCAGTCATTATTGAATTCAAATGTGAGCCAAGGATACGACTATGACAGAACCCAGAGCCATCAATACAGTTCTTACTATGGCGAAACCGACGTTCAAAATCCTCCTTCTCTTCAACAGAGTAAGTAGCTTGCATTTATCATAAGCAGTTTAATAGTATCAGATGTTGTCTATAGATGCTTGATTCATTTGTAAGTTGTAAGTGCAGTTGCCAGCATTACATTATTTAGGCTATAGGTAGTTGTCAAGTTTTCTTGCCATTAAATACATCAATATTTTAGTTGTTAAGTACCTATGCATGTGAGTTTTTTGCACTGTTTTATTATTATTGTTACTGCTTTGTCAATGTCAATGCTGTTGTAATTGCCATGGCTTATTTCACTAACAGGTGTTATACGTGCTAATTCTTGCATAGTTTTGTTCATTTGGCACCATTCTCTTATTGTCGTAGGATTTTGGTTCTTGGTGTCATGTTGTTGATGGACGCTGTATTTGCTTTCATCAGAATTACAGGATTGACTCATGATTTGTGCTACCTAATTTGCCAGATTTTATTTTATTGACATTACTGATTGTGTGCTCTGCAAGAGGCGCTATATAAATTTATTGATACAATAAGATACAATACAAGTACTTGAGTCATTCCTAAACTGAATTTTTAATATTTTTTACCATACTGAGACGTGGTGAATTTAACATGATCAACATGTGAATGGTGTTTAGGTAACGTGTCTTCAGGAAGTATTCAAAAATCCGCACAATACGTGAAGCAGTATCTGGCCGAGCCGGCTCCTGCGACCGATATACCATCGTCGACTGACACCGGCAGACAGGGCGCCAGCTTCCTGTTGGGTACCACTGCGACATTATCTGACAACGAGTTTGCTAACTATGGCGAGTATCCATAGAAGTCTATCTTTTGTTATTTAAATGTTTTTGCTGTGTTTTGAAGCCGAGTTCCTGATCGCAGCTGTTGGACATTGCGAATAAATGATCTCCATTCTTTGATCATTTGTCAGATCTTGTCCATGTCTTGTTTGATCTTCACTTACGTTGTATTGTATCTGTACTGTATCTGGGCATTTATAAAGTGCCTCTAATAGTAGTAACTATTCAGAGGCGCTTCCAATGTGAGCACTCCAAAGAAACAGAAAAGTTTTCAAGCAACGGAATGAAGTGGATATACCACCCGCCAAAATCTCAGCCCGAATTTTTGGGGAAAGATTGTCTTTCCAAGAGGAGTTGAATTCTAATTAATTCTTATTGAATTAGGCCACTTCATATGTTAATATGTTGTGAATTCATTAGGTGTCAGATTACTGCAGTGGTTTTTAACCAGGGTTCCGAAGATCCCATAGGTTCTGTTGCCATCAGCCAGAAGTTCCACCACAGTTCAATATAAGATTTTAAAATGCCAACTGGATTCTCAAAAGTTTACGCTATGAGCAAAATTCTTCAAATCTTTCAGTCATTTTTTTCCCATGTGAAATAATTAACATTGTTATGTGAATGTTTTGTCACTTTTGATATGTCGTTACTCTACATCTGTGGCAGATGAGTGCAATATGTAGTGCTCCATCGCTTCAAAGGGGTTGAAAACCATTGAATTCCTGAGGGGTTGATTTCAAACGTGATTTGAAGGCAGGTGACTGCTTGGGAATTTAATGTGGTTTAGGGTTACAGGAAGCTGATGTGAACGAGACTTGTTATGTGAAGTTGGTGTGCTTGATTCTGTTTCAGCTTCTCCTGATCTCAATCGATATGTGTTTGATGACTTGACTGGTTACTACATCGACCCAGTTACTGGTCTATATTACGATGCTGGTACACAGGTAATGTAGTTTGATCAGCTTATAAGATATTGTGTTTAATGAGCATCTATTCACTCAGATGCCTATTTCCTAACCATCATTTACACCCTATTTTCTTAGGGTCAGACCACAACTTTAACCTTCCTGACAAGGACTCACGAAATTTTATATCTCGTATGTTATTCCTGAACTCTTACTAAGCTATTGTTAATTCATACTATTATCTAGATGTATTTTTTTTATGTACACCTACAGCGTTATGTCTGTTGTTAACACATTAAACGAATATATGATGATATGTGATTGTGCTCTCAAACCAGACGCATGTTGCGAAATACAGTTTAGAGAAAATGGCCAAAAATGATCTGCAGGATCAAATTTGTATTTTTGAGCTTGAATCAGATTCGTGTAACATTATTACTTTATGAAATAAATTATTTGGATGAAAAATGTTGCATTTTAAAATAACGATACTAATAACTTCTGGTGTGGTTGTATTACAGTATTTCTACCAGATGGAGACAGGTAGATTCCTCTACTGGGATCCCGACAAGAACTGTTACTTCCCTGCGTCTGAACAAGGTCAGGAAACCAAAAACGAAGAGACAACAACAACAACGGCAAAGTCTTCAGAGGAAACGACCTTGTCGAAAAAACAGGAGGAAGAAAGGAAAGAGAAAGCAAATGCAGCCAAGAAAATTGCTAAAGTAAGCTCTGTGCATAGAGTCTCAACATTTAGTATGGTTCCGCCCGATCGAGTTTGTATTCGAGTAGAAAATCAAATTTAGTATAGGTCCTAAGATTGTATCTACTCGCATGTTTAATTGTAATTGCACATTTTTATAGCAGTAACTGCAGAGAAATGCCTCAGTACTGGCCAACATACCGGTAATCTATTAAATCTTTTGCATCGCTTGTTGAAACTTTTAGAGTCTTTTAGTGGGTGATGCTTAGCTGCCTGGTTGCATTATGTTAACATTACAATGCTATGTAAATATTGGGTTAGCGTTACATTGCTAAATAAATATTAGCCTTTATTAGGTTAGCATACATTTGCTATGTAAATGTTAGTTTAGCATTACAATGCTACATACAATGCTATGTAAATGTTAGTTTAGCATTTACAGTGCTACATAAATATTAGGTTAGCATTACAATGCTGTGTAAATGTTAGGTTAGGATTACAGTTCTATATAATATCAGGTTAGCTATACAATGCTAATTTTTGTTAATACAATTTGTTTTAATTAGGACATGGACAAGTGGGTGAAGGCGCAGAACTCACAAAAGGAGTCGGGTTTCAAGAAGCCTCTGGCACCCATCTGTCTGCCGCCAAAGGCAAAGCCATCTGGAGCTGCAGATGCTGGGTTCAACATCATAGCTAAGGTGAAGAATAATAGAGATCCTTTTCTTCTATCTGTGTAGCCACAACGTAAGATGCAGAATCAGTTGATGGTATTCAACACTTTAGCAACGAGCTGCATTGGTTTCCCAGTGACTTAGTACATGCTCGTCGTTAAAGGCTTAAAGACATGCTAAAGAACTGGTCTTGACACTTGACAATGAGTGACCTCTTGAAGTGCACGTTCCAAGTTATCACTCTCGTATCAGTGGTTTTCTTATTCTGTTGAGGGAGAATTTAATTGCACATAATATAAGTTTTGAAGCTTTGAGTTAAGTGTAATTAATTTGGTCTTATTTGTGATTTGGTATCTAAAGACACTACTAATGACATCATGTCTCTGTTTGCAGTCAAAATTTACGATTGAATTGCCAAAACCAAAAGAGGAGAAGAAAGTTTTGCCTGCACCTGCTTTGGTATGTTATTTCATTTGGTTAATTTTTTTTGTCAGGAAACTTTTTTAGGTCAGAAAGGATTTGAGTTTCATTTACAATGAATTCAGTTTTTATTTGTTGTTGATTTGTTGGCCTTTTAATCTATGTTGAATGAATAATTTAAAAAATTATTTCTTATGTGTTTATATAGTGACGGTCACTTACAGTGAAATTATAATGTTCAAATATGTTATTATTTACTGATATGTGACCCGTCATTACAAAATGAGTCGGAAGTCGCATAACGTAGAACGCTGCAAATCGCTTCTGAAGGTGTTTTCCCTTCAAATTATTGATTTTCTGAATTTTACATTTTTGGAATCTACATTATATAATGCATCAATAAAATGTTAAAACTTAATTTATTTTGTTGTTTTTAATGTGCTATTTGTACAAATTAAATGACCAGTAAGATTTAAAACCTCTCTACAAAGTCCTGTTTGTATGATTTCAAACGCTTTGACAGTGTCCACCTGGCGAAAGAAATCATAGTTGTAATACATTGTTGGAAAGCTTAGTCATAGCTCTATGGGATGAATAAATTATTTATTCGACCTGACCTAGTTAATCAACCAATAAGATGCTTTTTCGTGAGCCATAAACTGGATCAGGGTAAATAAATTTAAATAGCCAATAGGAGAAAAACTGGTTTCCCGATACTTTGTATTGCGCAGGATGAAAGTTTAAAAATTTAATAACTCCACAAGCACTTGGCCAATTTCGATAAGTAATAGCTCATTTTGAAGGTAATTGAACATAGAATAATGTGAAATCTATAACTCAAATTCTTTAAAAAGTGCCTAGCGACTCATTTTGTAATGACTGGTCACATATTAGGATAAGGAAGGTCTATAAGGTAATGAATGACTTATTAGCTGTACACTTTATCCTGCATGTGGTAATGCAATGTTCCACTGTGGAATAGACAAACATGGAAGCTGTAGTCTCATTACTTTCCTTCTTGACTGGAGACTTTGATATAATCTGCAAGATTTAAACTGTGAATGCCTTAATGAATGGCTGATGGTTCAAGACTGCTAAAAGGATTTCAACCATGAAGACCTCAATAAAAGGTGGATGGTTTATGGCTTTGCTAAAAACTTCAAGATTTGAACCAAGAAGACTCTATGATAGGTGGATGGTTTATGGCTTGCTAAAAATGCAGGATTTGAACCATGAATGCCTCGATGAAAGGCTTGTGGCTACATTGCTTAGCACAACAGATAGTAAACATTGCAGTAGATACATTTTCATTAGTTTGTTAACGAGTTCCTCTACCAGATCCAGTTGTTAGCTACTTTTTCTTTGACCTTTGCAGCCTGGTCTAGTTGCCTACAGTGGAGACAGTGATTCAGATACAGAAGCAGATGACGATGATGCGGATAAAGCAGCAGCTCGGGATGCTGAGAGGGCCGTCGAGGAGAAACTGATCGACTGGGAGAAGCTGACGTGTCTGCTCTGTCGGCGGGCATTTTCGTCGGCTGATATACTCACAAAGCACCAACAGCTTTCCGACCTACACAAGGTAATAAAACTGTTGACCACTTCATTCGATTTACTGCACACTAACACGTGCAACATTCTCACCTCGTCTTAAATCGAGTCGTTTTAGGCTTGTGAGATATTCCTGTTTTAGTGTTATATGGTCATTCTACAGTGTGTGTAAGAGGTTCTTGAAATTGGCTAAGTAAAGCTCACATACATACATGTGTTTACATATTCATAAATAAATAAATGTACACATGCATAGTTGCATACATTCATACATACATGGACAGATACACAGAAAATGTTGGAACATATCCACACATACATAGAAAACACTGGTGGATCATTGATGAAGCACCAACGTTTTACTTCTGTTTGTGGATTTAAATCCCTGGTGTGTCACAGAAAACTGAAAAACTAATGTTTTCAGACTATTTAACCAATAAGGAATGGCTGTCCTGTTATATTTATTGATTGCTGGTGTTAGTTTGTCTTGTGCACAGAGCAGGCATACTGGGTGTTAATTAGTGATGTAGCTTTTCCGGAAAAGTATTTTGCGGAAAATTTTCCGGAAATTTTCCGCAGAACCGGAAAAATACATTTAACTCATAATGTCAGATTTTTAGTATGAGACGACACTAGAAATTTTTTTATTTAAAGTCCCTTTTATGTACAGTATTTCTGTCAATGTGGGCAATGTTCACCTTAAAAAATTAAAATGAACATTAAAGACTGTTCATTAGCGGTTCAGACTAGAGTAGCCTAGTTTGATATAATGTTGTTAGTGTTATAAACTAACTGTCTGGCAATTTGACATTTTGTCAGCTGCTCAGCTATTAGTCAGCTTTGCCCTTATTCGATACACCGCTCACTGAAGGCAACAATTAAACTAAGACATATTCTTTTGAGAGAAAAAAATTTCGTCATTAGGATGATATAATATAAGATCTCGGATTTAGGATAATATGTGTAATTTAGAATACTTGACTGTCTTGATCTTCTTAAGTATTGATGTATGTTTATTCCTGTCTGTACACCAAAATATTCTTACCTAATCTTTTTTTGCTACTTACCAAAAAAAGCAGATTTGAAAACAGATTAGTGTCAGACTGCAATGGCATAAAGACATAAAATAATAGTGTAATAAGAATTAATCTGTTGCAGTATTAAAATTGTGTCTGTAGTACTACTGCATCAATTGCTGTCTTTGTCTCATATTTTCATAACTAAACATATTAAGAAGACTAAATCATAAAAAATATTTTCTCTAGATTAACAGTGAAGTTTAATTCCAATTAATTCTTAAATGTATTAACGTTGTTGAGCCTTGTGAACACACTGAACAGTTAGCACTAACAGTGCCATCTATTGAATAAGCGTATTGCTAATGGGTAATGGGTGAGATAATTTATTTGGGGCTTGAGTTTTTGTACTTTGTACACCAAAGTGCAGTATGCAATTGGTTTCAATAAAGACTAGTCTTCTATATCAGTTAAAAAACTTATAACTACATAAGACAGTATAGAGTGAGTTATGTTTAAATATTATTATGCATTTAAATTTTTATTTAGTAATATTATATTGATGGAAAAATATCGGAAAATTTTCCGGAAAAAAACACTGGAAATTTTCCGAAATTTTCCGGAAAAATATGAAATTTTCCGGACAATTTTTCCGCCTCACAACACTAGTGTTAATTCAACTGTTTTGTTTTGTACTACAGGCAAACTTTGAAGAATACAAGAAGAAACTAACAGGAACAGTTACCAGGGCAACCCCTGTTGCCAAGGCTGCAGGTGTTACCAAGTCGACTACAGCTGTAAGTTTTGTTCTCACACTCTTGTAGAACGTTTGTGTGTGATTATTAATTATGAAATCTGTAGGATTGATTGGAAAGATAGTGGTACATATACATGGAAAGTTATTGATTTTAATTGCTTATTTGGCCAGATACAAGTTTCAGTTTCCGTCCTTGAGTAGCTCCTCATAATGAGAACTTGTCCTAAGATTTCAGTGACTGTGTGCTCTTGGAAGTTATGTCTGATAAATCAACCACTTTGTGTGCTCAGTGACTAGAATGCGGACAAACGTTTGTCTCGTAATGCTGTAGTTGGAAATTCTCAACCAATTGGCCCTATTGGACACCTTTGTCTATATAATTCAGTGGCTCTAGTAAAAAACAAAATCAGATGTGGTCAGGTCCCGGTTCCAAGTCCTGATTGAATGTAGATGGGCAGACGGTTGTGGATGGTGTGTCTTTAAACGTCTCAACAATTGAAGCAATACGAGTGGCTGACAAATCCTTGCATTCTTCTTCTTTCAGAAACGTTGACGCAACGAAAACCGTTAATTCATCATATCGATTGTTGGCATCTGTGGTTGAAGTCGTGGAGTTGTGAGGAACAATGCAAAGGAGGAGGAGGCGGAGGAGGATGGGAGTGTAGGCATCTCTGTGGTGGCTCTCCAGTTGTCATGTTCATGACAGGACGTCAGGTTCATCTGTGGCTCGGCGATTTCATTTAGAGTCTAAGAGTAATGTGGGTCTACAGAATCAATATGGAAGTCCTGCGTTTTATGGACCGATTTTACACATGACTGCACGAGAGAGAAAATCCTGTGTAAAATATGACCGAGTACTTTAAGTTAAGCCAACATTACCTCCGATTTTGTGTTTTTTATTGATATCTGGGAATTCTGCACTTTTTCATGGATATGCACGTTGCAGCATGGATGTACATCTTTAAATACTTCGATTAAGTTGCAGATGCAGTTGAGACTTTGGGATTTACACGTATGTGCTGGCCAAAACTGATCAAGACTTGGGTGGCTGTGCCAAAGACTTGATAAATGTGGCTAGAGATACAAGATAGTGACAGTTTGATGATCATTTCAGCTAGGGTTCGTTTTGCCTGTGTTTTGTATATAGATGTAGATGAGAAATAAGTTCTGTCTTTTCTAGGTGTTTTCTTTCTATTGCAATGAATATTGGGAGACAACAAGAGGTTTTTCACGTGGGATTTGTTTTGGAGATGTAATTATAGGCATGATTGTGTGCAAGTTATATGGCTGCTTACCTGAGAGTAGGGCTTACAGGTTTACTAATTTCTGTGCAAGTCCTTCATGCACAATGACTTGGCTCCAATGGTTGATGTTTAGTCATTAGTCATTACGCTACATACATGTACATCTAAATAGATGTACATACATGTACATCTAAATAGATGTACATTGTACAACACTGTAAAGAACTTATACAAAGAGCTGCTGTGAAATGTGCCAGAAACTGCATGTTTCCATATTAAGTTTGACAGAAACAAAAACAACCAATGCAACCAACACCTTCACATTTTAAATTCCTTAAAATATTTTACAGTGAAATCAACATATTAAAGAGTTGTTGCTTACAGTAGCACTGACCACAGTAGGCTAAATATCAAGTATATTGCTTCAGTTTCATACTCCTAATATCTACATAGACGGTTGTAGCAAATATCAAGTGTTCACATTCATGCAACATTCTGCTACGTAACGACAAACTTT
>JACEVL010000126.1:1500000-1535000 GCA_020284085.1 Aporrectodea caliginosa | reverse complement strand
CTTTGGACGTAAAAATGCATGGTGAACCCGATGTGTTGTTCAGCGATTAATTGCACGAATTTGAGGAAAACAAATCAGAATTATTTTTATTTCAGTTTCTAAGGAACGAAGAAAGGTAAATAATAATAAATGTAAAGATATTTTAATGACTTTCAGTTAAATAATCTAAACTACGGAGATAGGCGTTTAGCATGGTAAACACGAGCTTCTACACCTTTGTCGCTAGGTGGCCAGGCTCCATGGGCCGCCATTTTCTCTCCAACGCGCTTACATAAGGAGATTCCAGTCCTGTGTATATTGGTCCTTGCGATTATAGCTAGGTGTAAATTTTAGTCTCTTCCACAAAGAAATCCCTATTGGTCGCAGTTTGTACTTGTAAAACTAAACGCAATCGTAGTCGCAATCTCGAGATTTCTTCAGCGCCAATGGTTTAGAAGCTATATGTCGATGAACCAGCTTATTCACAGGTGCTCAGTCAAAACAACATGTATAGGGCCTATAAACAACATCGATAGGCGGAGGATCAAGATCCACCAGTGGTGATAAAAATGACAAAATGAAAAAAATTATTTCCATTATATCGGAAATGTATAATTTTATTCGCCTTATAGGTCTGTACTTTGTTGAGGTTGGCTGATACAACTTTTAAACACTTTACGGGCCACTGGCGAGCGAGACCGAGAGTGAGCGAGAGAGTGAGAGAGACAGACAGAAAGACGGACGGACAGAGAGAGCGAGTGTGTGTGTGTGTGTGTGTGTGTGTGCGTGTGTTTGAGGGTGGGAAGTATACACACTTCCGAAGGGGCAATTTTCCCTTCCCACTTGTCGAAACAGATTTACGGCCCTGCATGATACATGCATACATACATGGAAGAAAAGGAGAAAGGGAAAGAATCAGGTGGAGGAGAGAGTTGAATCTCTTTTAAACCTGTGTAATGAAAATGTTACAAATTCAATGCTTTATCGATAGTCCATGAAAAAACAAAGTAGGCTATCGAAGATTCAGAATCCTGAAAGAAATAACATTGCAGAGGCAGAAGAGGCAGCGGATCGTAATCATGGCAATCGTGCACTAAGATACCGTTTGGGTCAGTCGAGCGATAGCTGCGAAACCTAGGGCTGGTACTGATTTTTAAAATTAATCGATTAATTTCCTAAATTTAATCTCGATCTATCGATTAAATTCGATTAATTTGGTATCTGTTACGTAACGAGTGGAAAACTCTTTAAACTGTAGTCACCGAGTCAGCTAGTGCTTTCTTTCTTCAAAAACTTCAATCAGTCCAATTGCTGACGGTGATACGTCAGTGTTTTGCTGGATCCACGATAAGCGAACTGGTTATTGCAATGGAGACAGTTAATTTTGTCGCCATCTTCGACTTTTCCATCAGCATTTCTCTTAAATGCAAAATGATCTTAATTTTCCACTCAAACGTTTCACATTATCGTTGTTCGCCATATTGTTTACTCCGGAAATGGGCCGCTTGACATCATGAAATAAACAAGAAAATTAATCGAACAATCGATTAAAATTGTTAACAATTAATCGATTAATTAATCTTTGAAATCCACAGCCCTAGCTAAACCACGGGAGACATGCATCGATAAGTGGAGCGCAGCGAAAGAATTACGCAGATATTGGTTGAGAAAATCAGTGTAGTGTGCAGTCAGTTAAATCATGCATGAAACTGATAGAAATATTGAGGTAGACAGGTGTAACCAGTTCACCTTTTGACGTCGAAGGGCCTTCCATTGCTGGAAATAATTCAATAAATAACGACCTTTCTTCAACTGTACGTATAGATGTGTTGTTTGTAGCCTCATATGAAATAATTAAATAATTAAAGACTTTCCTTGATATGTACGTAGCCTACAAATCTAAGTTATGTTAAGTTCGTTACTAGGCTTATGCATCCAGTGACCAGTAAGAGCATGAAACATCGGAAGAAATACACGTAAGAGTCGGGCGGGTAGAAAGATTGTATGTATGTATGTATGTATATGGCCATTTATATAGCGCCTAACAAGAACCTCACGAAGGCGCTAAGAACCTCACGAATGTATAAAACTGTGACAACGAACAGTGTTGGCCTAACTGTCAGTGCGGGTCTGGCAGAAAAGGTGGGCCAAGGGAGAGTGGGAGAATTGAGAAGGAAGTGAGAAAATATGGGGCGTGGATGTAATATATTTGTGCCTACCTGAAACCTGGCGGCCAGGCGGCGTTGACAGCAGAAGAGAGACTTAACGAGAGTATGCAGGGTACCACGGAGCAGTTTGGCGAAGAATTTCTCTGACAGAAGAAATAGGATAAAATAGACGCATTGAAAGACTTCTAAAAGGCCACCTACGTGACCTACCCTAGAAATTCTTCTACAGTAGAAGGCGGCCTACCCTAGAAAGTCTTCAAAAAAGGTGACCTATACCCTAGAAAGTCTTTCAAAAGGCAGTCTACCCTAGAAAAACCGTTCAAAACGCCGTCTACTCTAGACTTATTTAAAAGTCTATCAATCCCATCTTCCTTACAAACCCTCGCGGATCTGTGTAGGCCTAATAACAGTCGGCCGAATGATGTTGGTGTGAATCTGACGAGTGATGACATTGTCTTACCGTCGTGATGTGTCGCCATCTTGTTTTGTCTGATCTGAATCGGACTAAATCTGTCGCTCAGATCCGACTGCACAGAACGAACAGAAACAATAGTCTATTGTACTACAGTACTATTGTACTACACTTAAGTGCATAACGGTTAATGGCATAATTCGCCTATGTGCATAAACGCCTGCAAAATATGATTTTCCTTCAACTGAATGGTTACTGAAGGCTTTATAGTATGTAGGCTCCATTTCTGCCATTAAACGCTGGTACAATTAGCCAATTATACACAGTACATGTGAACTTCTCTCATGTTCAAAAGTCGATTAAGTGCATAGGTTCAAGGCAGTCCCGAGGCTATGCACTGTAACTCAAAGAAAGTATATGTAGGCATACATTTATTTATACGTACACACAGTGGCTTCTATCCCCCCTAAACAACCGGGCTCAATTTCACACCTTCCCCCCCCCTGCCGGGCCTCCCCTCTCTTTCGGATCCCATATTTCTGACGTGAATTTTGGCTCATTTCTGATTAAGTTTAATCGAGCGACTTAATTGGATGATGTCATTGCTTCACACTAATTTATACAAGAAAAGTGGGTCTTTCACAGGACTGTGAGCGAAGAAAGTGTGATAAAAAGTGAAAAGAAACACTTCCCCCTGTTTTTCACTGGGCTCAACTTGCGCCCACCCTGTATAGGGATAGAAGCCCCTGCGTACACACACACATGCAGAAACGACAGACTATTAGCCTATATTACTTGAAAACCTTTCACGCGATATGATTTATTCATTCATTCATTCATTCATTCCGGATATTTATATAGCGCCTCTTCAAGAAACCTACTCAGAGGCGCTCCCAGCCCAGCCACGGCCAAACAGAAAGGACTTTAGAAGTTGGTAGAAAGCAGGCAAATCATTCCGGGGCAGTAAGCGTAACGCAAGCGACAGCCCATTCCAAGTGGAGGGGCCAACAACCGAAAAGGCTCGACGCTGTCTGACCGAGGAGCGGGCCCGAGGGACCAATAGCTCCCCTTTAGTCGAAGAGCGCAGAGCTCGACGAGAGGCTAAGTCGGAAACCGGGCGACAGAGATCATATAAGTAGGACGGAGCACTACCAGTGAGACACCGCCAGACAAGTGCTGCTATCCTATAGGATATGCGTTGCGAGGCAGGAAGCCAGTGCAATACATCACGCATGTATGTATGTAAATGGCCATTTATATAGCGCCTTACAAGAAACTCACGAAGGCGCTATATCTATCACCTTATGGCTTCCAAACGGCATTTTTACCTTTCCTCGCACTATGTGTCTGAAATTAGCCAGCGCTTACCTTCGTGGATAGAGTGGAACCGTTGCTGAACTGCCTCGGCATTTCCCCTCCTCCTCCACCTCCTCCTCTTCCGTCTGCTCTGGGACCGTGGTTCTGAGAGGGAACCGTTCGACGATTCCTATCCAGCCCCTCTCCTCCTCCTGCCCCAACGCCAACCCCATAACCAGATCGATCAGCTTTCATGGTTCGTGGGGAATTCCCCGAGTTTCGGTTTCGTTCTCTGGGCGATGAGCTACGACGCCGTGGAAGGGACCCCGGCCCAGCGCCCCCTCCGCCTCCACCGCCGCCGCCGGTCGTAGAGTTGCTGCGATGACCGTCTGCCCCGGTCGCCGCCCCTCTGCCCCCCGATGGACTGACGCGGCTGGAGCCCCCTGCAGGGCCCGTCCCTCCGTTCCCACCCGTCTGGTCGCTGCCCGGGTGAGAGAAGGAATCGAATCTGCCCCTTGCGACGAGGGGTTGAGCGGCGTTGAGCTTCTGAAGCGGGTACCAGTGAGGTCGGTTGTCGAGGTAGGTGGTTTCTGTCAACAACAACACAGGCAACATCATCAGGTCTCTGCGGATCAATCGCTTCTGTAGCGCCCACTGATAACAAAGAGAACAGCTCAATTATCTTCATATTGCAGTCCGTATAATGCAGTATGCGACAGTAGACCTGCAATAAACTGTAATGAATTGTAATGAATTGTAAGAAATTGTAATTTGTAATTGTAATCGAACATTTATATAGCGCTGCTCAAAAATCAGCAGCGCTCTCAACCTGCTTCAGTGCCTGAGTCAGGAAACAGAAAAGTCTTAAGACGTCTACGGAACTGGGAAGGTGATAGGGCTAGTAACTCTAGGCGAAGAGACTGGGGAAGAGAGTTCCAAGCTGATGGGCCAACACGGGCAAAGCACCTAGAGTGGGCCGTAGCAGAGCGCATGCGAGGGACAACCATAAGGCCATTGGTCGAAGATCGCAAAGAGGCACTCGCAGGTAAGGAGGAGACAAAGGTGCAAAAAGACCTCAGATAGGATGGGGCCACCCCAACAAGGCAGTTACGCATGAGGGAAAGGATTTTGAACTGTACCCGCTGTTGAATAGGGAGCCAGTGAAGGGTATCCCGAATATAGCCTGAGGTATGGGAAAACTTTGGAATGCCGCCTATAAGCCGAGCTGCTGCATTAAGAATAGACTGGAGTTTGTGAGTATTAGAGGCGGAGAGTCCAATGTATGCAGCGTTCCCAAAGTCAACCCGAGTGCAGATCAAAGCGTGAATCATAGTAATGGCATGCAGTGAAAGAGAGCTGCGAATGGAGCGTAGTTGACGCAGATGGTAGAAGCAAGATCTGGAAACCGAGTTGACTTGGTCAGTAAAAGAAAGGAAAGGATCCACGACAATTCCCAGGTTACGAACAGAAGAGGAGAAGTGGATGTGAGGAAATCTGAAATGAAGGGAATCAGTATCAATCTTATTAAGCTGAAGACGGCCACCAAGCCATATGAATTATATTAAAAGAAATTGTAATAAACTGTAATAAATTGTTATTAGTTGTAATGAATTGTAATGAATTGTAATAAATTGTAAGAAATTGTAATAAATTCCAATGAATTCTAATAAATTGTAATACATTGTAATAAATTGCATTAAACTGCAATAAAATGTAATAAATTGCGATAGTAAAATACAGTACGATGTGATACGATACACAAGATTAGATTAAATTAGATTAGATTAGATCAGATTAGTAAGGCTATTTTAAATACCTGAGAGGTTGAGAACGACTTGACCGAGGAAGTCATTTGGTTTGAATCGGTCGTAGTCCCAGACGCTGACTTCGAGTGTCTTCAGTGGCATCTCGTTCCTTGGAATGCCCATGAAGACAAAGGTCTGGTGCCACTCGGGGTCCAACGTCTTCGAGATGTACCTCGTCCGGCGCTTGTTCTCCGAGCTGAAACAACAGCAGTGACGACCGACCATACTACAGTAACTTCTACCAGGAGAGGTACGGTTACGGTAGATTCAGGCCCGTGCAAAGGGCTGGTTGTAAGCCAGGCCAGATGAGAAATGTAGGTCACATTAGTTTCAAACTGCTCATTGAGTATTTTGCTAATTAATCAGTGCTAACTATTATGAAGATACGATATCTGTATAGTGTATATAATAGAGCCGATGCAGTTCTAAGACAAGAGGAAGACCGAGAATGATGTTATTAGACTGGATGATGATCATGATGGAAGAGGATTACAGCAAGTTGAAGGAGAGAACCAGACAACGTGACGAATGGCGACATTGGACGTAACGAACCTGCCTAGGAAGGCAGAGAACCAAAAGAATATTTATCTATATTTTATCTGCATTAATCTTTATATTAAAGGATCCCTTTCCCCTTGGACTATGAATCAGGATGATAAGGCCCCTCAAAATCGTAGACCCTCTGTTCTGGCCCGACGGTAGCACAATGGATAGAGCACTCGACGTACAACGCGGATGGTACGGGTTTGAGTCTCCACTGTGTAAGGATTTGGAGCAAATCCTTTACGTACAATGATTGCTCGGCGCCATTCAATGCTCCTTCGTATGAACATGTGCACTTTTTGAAATTTGGAAGTAGGGCATGATGATGATGAAGATGATGATGATGATGATGATGATGAAGATGATGATGATTGATGATGATGATGATGATGATGATGATGATGATGATGATGATGATGATGATGACGACGACGACGACGATGATGATGAAAACGACAATTTCTACAGCGCCGTATCACGGCACATGCCGTTACAAGGGCGCTTAAACATTAAACAATAAGGCCTGCCTCGACAAACCACTATATAAATAATACATCCCAGTACACAATATTACAACACAATACATCAGGTAAATTAAAACACTCAACCAGGTCATATATCAAACTGCGTGGTATTGGATTGTATAGTTTTACTCTGATCGATGGTTGGAATTGAAAACGGACAAAATAACTATCAATTGCGCTTATACCTTCTCCACCAACTTCGCGGCTTGCTCTTTAATAAATAATACTGCATGATAATAGCAGTGGCGTAAATCATGAGGGGGCAGAGGGGGACTTTCCCCCCAAAGTTTTGACTTAAGCCCTTCTGTCCCCCCAAAATCCGCCCCTCGTAGGTACTCTGTCGCACCCAAAATTATGTATAGATTTTCGCCTCTGGATAATAGTAACAACAACGATGATAACAACAATAAACGGTTATTTTAAGCGGTCCTGACCTGCGCGACGGTAGAAGGTAGAGCTTAACGTATGGATCGGAGAATCCATTCGTGTCCTTTGGTTGAAGCCTCCTTGCCTGGATGACGTGCACGTTCAACGTTCCATCGTATGTGTCGTAACTCAGTTGAAGCTGCAGATAAAAGCAAAGCACGCCTTCCATCGCAGTCTCATCTTAGTTACAATTACACTCAAGCGTAATTGTTACTGTAAATGTAATCTCGGTAATTTCTCAACGTCACACAAAAGACGCATCGGACAGACCAGTTTATTTTGCTACAGGCGCTATGTAAAGTCGAGTCCGTACGAGCCAGGGTGATTGTTCTGTTACGGTGACAGGGTAGGATCAGTGGTCAAGCTATTGAAAAGCAAAGCCCATAGCGCCAGCTCTCTGTAACGAGCGCTGTGTCAACTCAGAGGGGTTGTCCATAGATATCACGTAAAGAACAAGAACACAATATGTCAAAGGAGACAGAGAAAATATTCAATTCTATCAATTTTTTGTAATTTATATAGCGCCTAATGTTTTTCTTATTACATCCAGACGTCATTGGCCCTCGTTCCCCAACATCAAATCCCGCATCATCCTCTAGGTCTGTCTGAAGTACCGCCATACCAACGCATATCAGTAGAATGCATTCACAGTCCAATTACCTCACTGCCCGAGAACACAATGCAAAGAGTACAGTGTGGGGCAATAAAAATGCCATCAGCCAGAACACAATACGATGCAATGTGTTGCAAAGCGTTGACGGCCAGTCTAGCGAAGCAGAACAAACAGAATTCAATGCAGGAATGAGCGTAGATCACAGAGAGAGTCGGATACACAATGGGCGAAGCAACTAAATACAGAGGAGCACCAAGATAAGTTGCTATTATATAGGTCTAGGCTTAGCATAGTGCAATAAAGAATCGACTAATGTAGTCGAATTGGTCAAAACATGCAAATCAAACCAGATACTAGATACCAGATGACATTACGACATAAGTTTTACCATTTTATTTATTGTATTTCGATCATTTTATTTGTTTTGAAAACAAAAATTTGGATTACAATGTTGTTTAAACGGTAATACAAAAGAAAAAGAACAGAAAAGACAGCAACATACAGGAAAAAAACACAGAAAAAAGTAAGAAAAGACCAATAATAGTCGTTTAATAAATTGCTTCGATAGTAGGGCCTACCTGTATTTCACCTAAGTCTTTTCCTTGCTTTTTCGTACTCTAAAATAGCATATATTATACGAATAATTAATAAAAGGCCAAAATACTACAACTGCTACTGCTACTGCTACTGCTACTGCTACTGCTACTGCTACTGCTACTGCTACTACTACTACTACTACTACTACTACTACTACTACTACTACTAATAATAATAATAATAATAATAATAATAATACAAATAATAATAATAATAATAATAATAATAATAATAATAATAATAATAATAATAATAATAATAATAATAATAATACTAATAATACTAATAATACTAATAATAATAATAATAATATAATGTACCGCCATGTTGGACTCAATATCAATAAATATTCGTTTAATCATATTAATAAAGTTGACACTGCAGACGCAACTCTTTACAAGCATAAATGTTAGTGAGTGTTTTTGGGGGTAAGCTTAAGCTAGCCTCAGTTTCGTCCAGGTTTGTTTAATTGGTGGAGAAAGCAATCATCAGTATAATGAGTATATAATTCTTAAAAAGAACTCGGGGACTATAGTTTCGCTCTCAAAGGTACTAAAGGCCGCCATCTTTGTCCAATCTAACGGAATCTCAAAGTCCGCCATTTTGGACTCATAGGAATTGGACGCCGCCATCTTGGACTCGTCCAAACGAATCTCAGAGGAGCTGTGCGCCGTCATATTTAACGAAAAATAATCTAACTGGTCTGTCGTCTTCCGGGAGCGGCTGAGAAATAATCAGCCGACGACAGCCGATATGAAGGCAGCGCATTGAGTATTGGAGATATGAGCTGAGGCAGATATATTGTCAGAATGGCCGCCTGGATATTGAAAAGAAAGGAGAAACGACGTGTATTTAATGTCCATGCATTCTCCATCATTCCAGGCACAAGATGACGCTGGCATTTCCGTCTCCTGGTGTCCCATTCTAGGACGAGACGTCAAGCAACTCCAGCTGTTCTGGGAACTGGTTAGTACCCCCCCCCCACCCATACCCTCATCTGGCATTTGCCTGAAACTGTTGTTTTCCGAGAAACGAGATCGCTCGGTTCCTCTGCATTTCTCTGTTTTTTATGGTTTGGGTCCTTATCGTGGGTGACTGTATCTGTGGGTGTTTCGGTGTTCCAGTGCCTGCGTGTGTCAGTGTCTATGTATGTGTGTCACTGTGTGTCAATGTGTGTCAATATCATAGTGCGCGTCAATGTTTGTGTGCTTACTTTGTGTGTATATATGTGTGTGGCAGTACATGTATCTGTCTGTGTGTTTTTCTCTGTGTAAGTCAGTGTGTGTGTGCGTATGTATGTGTGTGCGTATGTGTGTGTGTGTGTGTGTGTGTGTGTGTGTTTGATTGCAAGGCCATTATTTCTTATATGTACTGATAGCTTCGCCATCGACGTTGTCGTCATCATCGTTGTCGTCATCATCGTTGTCGTCATCATCGTTGTCATCATCTTCGTTGTCATCATCGTCGTCGTCGTCATCGTCGTCGTCGTCATCATCGTCGTCGTCGACAATGTCGTCCTAAAAGCTCTGCTCATGATTGGACCACATCTTATCTCATCCGCCCTATTTGTTCCAGCTAATCTAATCTTATCTAATTAAATCTAATCAAATGTGATTTAAGCTAATATGATACAATCTCAACTTATCTAATCTAATCTAATCTAATCTAATCTAATCTAATCTAATCTAATGTTCCTCGTACGCTTCCTGTTCCCTCGTCCTTTTCATTTTCATTCCCATCTTTTTCCTTAATCTTCCTCTTTTTGGAACAAATTGTGCCATGCCATTCCACCTTAATCCTCCTTCTCCTCCTCCTTCTCCTCTTGCTTCTCCTTCTCCTTCTCATCCTCCTCTTCCTTCTCCTCCTCCTCCTCTTCCTTCTCCTTCTCCTTCTCCTCCTCCTCCTCCTCCTCCTCCTCCTCCTCCTCCTCCTCCTCCTCCTCCTCCTCCTCCTCCTCCTCCTCCTCCTCCTCCTCCTCCTCCTCCTCCTCCTCCTCCTCCTCCTCCTACTATTGCTTCAAACTGAACTTTATTTGCTCAAGTAATCCTTCTCCTGCCTGTCCCCTTCTTCTTCTTCATCTTCCCCCATCTGTCTCCTCCTTTCTCTTCATCCTTCTCCTTCTATCCCATTATTCTGTTTACACATTATTATGATACTTCCTCTGGCTTCCTCTTCTCTCTCCACTTCCGCTTTTCCCCTTCCTCCTTCTCGCTCTCATGCCCGCAACTCTGTCTTAATGAACTTTCTCGTACCCCTCCTCTGCCTTCTCCTCTTCCTCTTTGTCTTGTTCCCCTCATCCTTAGTCCGCTCCTTATCTATTCCTCTTTCCTCCACTCCACCTCTACTCCTCCTTCTCCTCTTCCTTCTCCTTCTCTTTCTCTTCCTTTTTGTATTGTTCATTCTCCTCCTAAGCCAGCTCTTTGTCTACTCCTCCTTCCTTCACTCCACCTCCACTCCTCCTTCCTCTCTTCCTTCTCCTTCTCTTCCTCTTTTTGTCTTGTTCCTTCTCTTTGTCTCCTTCTCCTTCCTCCACTCCATCTCCACTCCTCCTCCTCCTTCTCTTCCTTCTACTTCCTCTCACTCTTCTCTGCCATCCCCGTCTCCAACTGGTCTGCCATCATTGCACAATCTTCTTCCTTCCTTCCTTCCCTTCTTCCGTTCGACCCTTGAGGTCCAGTCTCATCTCCTGTCTCCTCTTCCTGCTTCCGTAATCAACATCTTCTTCTTCAGCTTCCGCAAATAAGCTTCCCATCTTTTTTCTTCGACGGACGAAAACAAACTCCACGGTTTCCCTTAGCATGACATCAGACGCAAACACAAAACAACATAACAACAACAGCAGACAACTGCGCAACTATTATTAAGAAAACCAGACCAGACATTTGACTAAGGCTGAGAGTTGCGCTTGTATAATCTAATCTAATCTCAACTCGTCTAATATGATCTAATCTTATATGTTCTGATCTAGAGTAATCCAATACAATCTAATCTAATCTAACGACTTCTATAGCGACGTTACCACAACCCACAAAGCATCAATCAAGTTCGCTTCAAGGGAAACTGTTATGCAAATCATATCCAATCAATCAATCAATCAATCAATCAATCAATCAATCAATCAATCAATCATACATTTGAGAACCCTGATTGAAATCCGATTGCTCAGAGAAACCGGAAGTCAGAGTACAACGGTGGGTAAGTAATTAAGTCAGTCAGTCAATACATATGAGTCTCAAGTTTAGACCTGAAAGACATTAAATAACTGACCGAAGGCACAGAATCTTGCCTGACAATTTGACAGCATAGTCACGATCAGTCATGAAATGTAATTGTAATGTAAATTAACATTTATATAGCGCCCATTCAAGATATGTACTCAGAGGCGCTCTCTGCTCTAGCCTATATGATGTTAAGTGTCATTACGAACGAGAATATTACATCAGTTAGCAAAACAAAGCACAGTAAGCTGAAAGAGTCACCAGTGCCGGGCCCATGCACACACATGGAACCAACCAATTTCCGTCGACAGCTGAAAATGGCATGGATATTCACAGTCTCTGGACCAAGTTACACAGCGCTGTTATATAAAGGCTCTATGAGAATATATATATATATATATATAAGTTGCAGATGATTCTAGCCTATGTACTTAAGCGTTGCCATGGAAGCGGATAATGGCACCTTAAGCGTTGCTATGGAAACGAATAATGGTACCTTATCAGCAGCGATGGCGTTTGACGTCGGATGTTCTGGTTCCCTGGTCGCCGATAGGATGTCCGTCGGGTCCGAGCTTCCGGAAGTGGACATACTGGATCCGGTCTGAAGGTCGTGTTGCGATGACCCTGGCGAAACGCCGGGGGAACGACGCACCTTCGAATGACCTTCACCAACAAATTCAAACCATCACCAACTAAAATGAACGAAGGAAGCATCGCGTACATACGCCTAATGTACATTAATTTAATAGACTTAATATGATCATCATCATCATCATCATCATCATCATCATCATCATCATCATCATCATCATCATCATCATCATCATCATCATCATCATCATCATCATCATCATCGTAATCATAGTACACTGACCGTAGTCGTCGTAATCACTCTGAGCTTCGAGGTTGTCGTATGATGATCGTCGACTGTCCGTCTGGATCGTTGAAACGCTACTCGACGGCTTCGACGAAATACTCGACTCACTTTTGGCCAAAGAGACAAAGAAACACACAACACATAATATACGCCACTGTTTAGAATCATGGCTTAGGCCTACTGAGGGATGAACACTCTGATAGGTTGGCTGAATGAGTGACGGTCAGGCTGACTGGCTAGCTGGCTGATTGACTGGCTGACTGACTGATTGGCTGATTGACTGACTAGTGGATTGATTGAGAAATTGACTGACTGACTGATATTTGGCTGGCTGATTGGGTGATTGGCTGATTTACTGAATGGCTGACGAAATGACTGACTGACTGTCTGGCTGATTGAGTGACTGGCCGGGTGACTGACTGACTGACTGGCTGGCTGGCTGACTGGCTGACTGACTGCCTGACTGATTGAGTGACTGACTGACCTGACTGACTGACTGACTGACTGACTGACTGACTGACTGACTGACTGACTGACTGACTGACTGACTGACTGACTGACTGACTGACTGACTGACTGACTGACTGACTGTCAGTCTGTCCCAGAAAGACATAATCCGAGACGTACGTTGTTCGAATGACAAGTTCTATTTCTCCGTTTGGCTGAGACATAATCAGCTGAACTTCTTCGAATGTCTTTCCACTCAGAGTAATTCCATTCCATTCGAGCACCTGATCACCTGACGCAACCAAATCAAAGGATGGATAGACAGCTGCAGTGTGGATAGACGGAAAGACAGACAGACGTATTGACCGATGGATGGAATGGATGGCTCGAATAGCTGGAATGGATGGATGGATGGATGGATGGATTGATTGGATGGATGGATGGATGGATGGATGAATGGATGGATGGATGGATGGATGGATGGATGGATGGATGGATGGATGGATGGATGGATGGATGGATGGATGGATGGATGGATGGATGGATGGATGGATGGATGGATGGATGGATGGATGGATGGATGGATGGAATGGATACCTTCGTGTAGTTCTCCATGCAGTTGGTCTGCCACTCCCCCTCGGAAGATGGCTGTGACGAAGGCTCCTAGTTCTCCATCTCTCTCTGGCATGATCTTTCCACCGACGATCTTCACTCCGATTCCATTGCCTTCCGAAAAGGAAAGAAAGACCAGAAACAGAAGAATCTCTGCCTGTCTGTCTCTTGTTTGTCTAGCTGTCTGTCTCTGTATCGGTTTGTCTGTGTATGTCTTTGCGCCTGCTTACATGTATGTGTGGGTCCGAGACCCGTTTGTATGTTTGTATGTCTGTGTGCATGTATGTGTGTCTGTCTGTCTATCTGTCTGTCTCTCTGTCAGTATGCATGTCTGTCTGTCTGTCTATCTGTCTGTCTGTCTGTATGCATGTCTGTCTGTCTGTTTGTCTGTCTGTCTGAAACGAATGACGCTCACCTCGAGGGACTTCGAATGTTAGTTCTAGTCATCTTGTCCACCACTATAATAAGCCTCGCACCATCGTCATTCAACTGCTAATCAGTTACAGCCATACCCTCTAAGTACCATCTACCTTCCAAGTACCACCCATGGTCTTCCTCGCCACTCCCACTGCCACCGTTAATAGCAACTTCACGACCAGTGTCTAATGGTGCCGTAACAAAACGGCGCAGACAGAACAGCGCAATTCAAAGTATACCCCGACAAAACGGCGCAGACAATACGGTGCAGTACAGTAGGCCTACAAAGATTATGATAATCTATTAATAATATTTTCTTCTCATTTATAGATACTTAACAGTACAAATCTAGCACAGTCTAGCGTTGTCTAATCCAATCTAATCCAATTACGTCCAGTGATTTCTATAGCGCCGTAATAAAAAGGAAAAAGGTATCAATTAGATGGTCGCCTGTACCGAACCCTTAGTCAGAAATAATAGTCCATCGCAAACAGGGCCGCATTAAGGCTACTGAGGGCCCGGGTGCTGTGATTACCTTCCCTCTGACAACACCGGTCCACCACGGCCACGCGCATATTTCTAATATGCTTACTATAGTGAGCATTAACTGCCTAAAGATGCTTTTCTTGTGATGTATTTGTTTGTAAAAAAAAGGGTCAGACTACCCAGTTCAGTGACAATATTACGAAGACAAGCAATATATATCATTAATCATTCATATCAATATTAAAATTTAGCATCTTCGCTAGATTTAACAATAAGTGAAAATCAAGCACATTAGGAAAAGATTTCTTCACGTCCAAAAATGCGGACCCCTCAAAAAAGCGGGCCTGGGTGCTGCAGCATCCTTAGCACCCCCTTAATGCGTGCGTGATCGTAAAATTTCAAATGAAACTTATATGCAGATCAACATTCGCAAACTGTATAGGTACTGTTATCTAAAATTCTACATTTCAACCAGAATGAAACCGACGCTTAACGCAAAAATGACGCCTACGAAACATATCCTCCCTATTTAGTTTGATTGCGAGAAATATATGTCCAATCACCTATTCACCCATGCACAATCCGGAAATATATCCGATGGTTATTGGTTACTCGTCGGATGTCCTAATAAACGCCAGATGATGTCTATAGCACCATCATCATAATGATAATGTGGGGCGTGGTGGTGTAGGGGTATGTTCGGTGCCTTGCAGCCGTAGGGTTGCGGGTTCGAATCCACCTCAAGCCGCCGCGTATACGGGACCATGGGCAAGTCCTTCACTCGCAATTGCTCATGCGCTTCGGCGTGAAACTCCGATTCAGTGTCCGCGCTGTATACTCGGGAGCGCCTCTGAGTAGAAATCTTGAAGGAGCGCTATAACAAGTGCTCATACATACACATACATACATACATCAAACATACATACATACATACATACATACATACATACATACATACATACATACATACATACATACATACATACATACATACATACATACATACATACATACATACATACATACATACATACATACATACATACATACATACATACATACATACATACATATACATACATACATACATACATACATACATACAACATACATACATACATAATAAACAAGTTATCAATAGATGGTCAGCTGTATCGAGCCATTAGTAAGAAATAATAGTCGTTAGGAAAATTCCAAAAGATAGGTTACTTATACAGGTTCAACATTCGAATACTTTGCAGCGGCTAATCCCACAATGATATTAAGAGATTTTTCGGTGGATACCCGATAGGTCATTTGATGGACACCAGATGGATCATTCAATGGATACCCGATAAATTATTCGATGGATACTCGATAGAAAACTCACTGATACCTTGGAGCGATTTGTCTTTTGGATCTCGCGTCAGAAGAATACGTTTCGTTGGAAAGTCGTATTGTCTGAGCGGATGGGACTCCGTCTGACTCTTCTGCAATATTCATAATAGGCCTAATATTAGAATTATTTTGTCTTCGCGTAAGTGGGTAGTCAACAAAGCAAAATTGCAGAAGGCATGATTAAGGTCTTGGTCCTGGTCAAAGATCTGGTGATACAGATACGATCACTGAGCTCCTTTGACTAATTCCACCTCGCTTACTGGGCCCACAAATATTTTATTGCAGCATCACCAGGCGGTTGGAATTTTACATAAGTTACAGTAATGTATTTCATAATGTCTGAAGCGCTACTCAAAGGCTAAGTGCAGGGCACCAGCTTATTCACGAGGGCTGCGTCGTGTCAGAAGGGTTGTCCAGAGATACCAAATGAAGAACCAAGTCCGGTTGCCAGAGGGTCAGAAGAGAAAGAGGCAAAGAAGCTGCTAAGGCTTCGTTTAAAATAAGATGAGAGACATAGAGACATAGACAGAGAGAGAGAGAGAGAGAGAGAGAGAGAGAGAGAGAGAGAGAGAGAGAGAGAGAGAGAGAGAGAGAGAGAGAGAGAGAGAGAGAGAGAGAGAGAGAGAGAGAGAGACAGAGAGACAGAGACAGAGACAGAGAGAGAGACAGAGACAGAGAGACAGAGAGACAGAGAGACAGAGAGACAGAGAGACAGAGAGACAGAGAGACAGAGAGAGAGAGAGACAGAGAGAGACAGAGAGACAGAGAGACGTAGAGACAGAGAGACAGAGAGACAGAGAGACAGAGAGACAGAGATACAGAGAGACAGAGAGACAGAGAGAGGCAGAGAGAGAAAGAGAAAGAGAGACAGAGAGAGGCAGTGAGAGAGGCAGAGAGAGAAAGAGAGAGACTGGAAGAGGGAGGAGTGGATGGATTAGGGTATACAAAGTCGAAGTGAGACTTTAATTTGGACTGGAAAGCCTGAGGAACCTAAGGCAGATGATGGTGCGTGGACGGCGAGAACGGTCGAGGAACTGCGAAATTACAGAATTGCGGCAACAGCCTTGGACGTACGGAAGCTCCGAGTGCCATATCCTCGATTTCTGGTTGAAGAGTGATTATAAAGGAAGATCATTCGGTGGGGAATAGATGAGAATTGATTTTACATGTAAATACAGCGTCCATACCATCAACGCCCGCTTTGATCAAACGAAAGTACGGAGCAGCAGGACGGGGGACTATAGGGTTAACTGACGCCGCCATCCACCCTTTGTCCCCCGCTGCTAAGCTATGCGCCAAATCAAGCGTCACTGAATTAGTTGCGCCACATAAATCACTATCCAGGCCAGACAGCAGGTCGCCAAGGGCAACGGTCCCCAAGGGCAACGGTTGCCTTGAAAACAGCGGGTGATGACGCCGTAGAATAACTCCGTCGTCAGCGTAATGTAGGGCAGGGTAATTGCCAAGTTATTACGAGCTCCTCAAAAGAGCGTCCCTGGGGTCGAAAGAAATTTCGGCTGAAGCGCAAGCGTTGCATTAGTCAGCCAATAAGAACGCCATGAGATTTACACGCATGGGCAGCAAATTGCCAATTTCAGAGAAACTATCGGATTGGATTTTGGAAGACATGACTCGTAGGTCAAGCGATTGAAGGGTTGGGCATCGGTGCGCTATTGATCGACTCATTAGGCATTGTTGTAACAGAACAATAGTAATTTACGATTGAATCGGTCTGGATTGAATTACAACTGAATTGAACTAATGAGATTAGATCGCTATTAGCCTATTAGAATTAGACATCGAATGGTTCCGTGTTTATAATATAAATGATTGAATTAAAATGACAAGATTAAAATAGAATTTCATATCGAATACGTTAGAATAAATTAGAGTACATCGACGCAGACACCCCTTTGCGAGGCATTTGAAAGGCGCTATGGTAGGCCTACGTACGTGTTTAGATACAAACAAGCATGAATTGGAATAATATTAAAGATTGGGGTACAAAGAGCTAGAATGCAAGAGAATGATTAGATTACAATGAGTTAGAATGGAATAGGTTACAATTAGAATTACAACTAGAAATAGAATATTGTAGACTGGATTAATTATTAGGACAATTTAATCTGGAAATGCAACAGTGTATAACGCAACGGCAAGGCTTCAGTTGACGGACGCTACGTATTGAATCCGTCTTCCACAATCACATAACTTCGGACAGCAACAGTGAAGACCCACAAGGTCCCAGAGACAGAAAGACACGCGGCCGAAGTTCATCTATACAATACAATACGATACAATACAATACATTACAATACAACTGTATTCGATATTGCCTTACTCCAAGTTCAGAAGTGCACAGGATAGAACATCGATGAGGCCGAGACAGCACAAGCCTCAGCACATCGACCACTCCGCTCTGCAAACAGACTTGAACTTCTAGTTCCTCATACCAGAACAGCTATGACTCAGCCCGGTCCTTTTCCTCAATTGGTCCCTGTCTTTGGAATGCGTTGTCTCCATCTACTCGCTCTCGAATGCTAGCTGGTAACCTCTCTTCCACCTTTGCTTTTCTCAAAACCTATTTCTTTTCTTGTGGCCTTGCGCACTGGGAGTGTCTATGAACGGTTCACCCTACTAGAGGCGCCTTATAAATGTTTGAATTCAATACAATACAATACAATACAAGTTGCAGCAACACACACGCTGTTGAAGCCTAGAGCCCGCACTCTTTTGACGGACTCCTACACACTAACAGTCAGCGGTACACAGAGACTCTCTTACTAACCTGCTGAGTCGGCTTCGCTTTCTTTCTTCGCCGTATGGTGACGCCACCTTCCATGATGTATTCGTCCGAATCAGCCAGACTGTGTTCGCTGGTCGACCGAATGACGTGACTCGAGACATCTGTAACGCGGTTCGACCGGGCATTTGCATAGTGCCAACTTCGGGATTTTTTAAGCACTCGGGTTGTTCAGTCTAACTGTCAAATGCTTATCTGATCACAGGTTTGCACTCCATAATGCCGTTCGACCGGGCATTTACTTAGCGCCAACTGATGAAATTTTTTAGCGACGTAGACACTTGATACTGTCCCAAAACACTGAGCTCTTCAAATATTTAACAGTAAACGCAGGAAACGACTCAAAATCAGGGTGAGAATTGCCGGGGGTTTGGGGGGGTTCAACCCCCTAGTCTTTCTTAGGGTCCCATAGTAGTCTACATTTCACACCCAAACTGCACATAAATCAACGTCTAGCCCCTCCCCCCCCCCACCCAGTTATTTTTACAATTCCCATACTGCTCAGAATTAGTATTGGATTACTTACGTGTTACATGATATATAGGATTATAGGGCAATAGGCCCGTAATAACATGTATGTACTATTAATCGTTAATATGTAATAATTACATTATACATAATTAAGCTATATAACTAATATATCATCTTACAATATATAATAGGCCCCATGTATCCTGTTAATCTCTGTATTATATATTAAATATAATAAAAATAAAAATAATAATGATAATAATAATAAGAAGAATAATAATTATAATAATAAGAATAATAGTAGCAAAAGCAACTCTTCAGATAGTTTCTAAGAACCTGAGGGATTATTTCTACCTCGGGCGAAAATAAATAATACTGATGATGATGATGATGATGATGATGATGATGATGATGATGATGATGATGATGATGATGATGATGATGATGATGATGATGATGATTGACGTTTCAGTCAGCCTGAGATTCGTTTATCCGTTTGGTCCGTCTCACCTGTTTGTCTGGTGTTATCAGGCACGCTTGTCTTCGTGAGCATTACTTCGGAGGTGGTCGGTCGGTGCGTTATATAATCGGATGAGTCGCTGCTCGAACTCTGTCGGACCGGGTGCCTGAGACTGGACGACGCCCCCGCTGAGGAGACGGGAATCCTCGACGCCTCGCCCCTCGCCTGCTGCCTTCTCTGCCCAGCAGCAGCAGCCGCCGCATCCGTCATCTTACCCTGATGGTGGTCGATGGGTCGAATGATGCCAGCAGCAGCAGCTGATGAGGATGAGGAGAGATTGTCCCGCGTGCGCAGGTGCTGTTGGTAGAGCAGCCTCGCTTTCTCCATCTCGAACGGCGAGATGTCCGGCATCTCGACCAGCCGCTGGATCTCCTTCTGCAGCATCTTCGTCTCCTCCAGCTGCCTCTTCCGCAACCCGATCTCCATCTGCAGCAGCAGCTTCTTCTCCTCCTTGTTCTTGACGTCATCGTCATCAGAATAGTACGTCGGCGTCTTCGACCGTGACGTCATCGGCAGGCACGACTCCGATTGGCTGCTCGACATCCTCGCTTCCTTATCGAGCAGGGACAGCTTGGCCAGGAGGTCGGAGGACCGCGAGAGGGACCCGTAGACGGGGGTGTTGTAGTAGCGTTTAAGGGTCTCCTCGAAGGCTGTCGGGTGCGACAGACCGGCCGTGTACTTCCGGTTGCGTCGGACCGGAAGTGGCGACGTGTAGTTGGCGAGGCTCGCCGCCAGGCGCCGCGCTTCGGAGCTGAGTTGCTGACGCTGGTAGTGTAGTTCCGTTTCAATGTCGCGGTCCTCTTCGATGGGAGAGAACTTGGCGATCATTGGATCGGAGTTCTGGCGACGGTGCCTCGCTCGCCGGGGGGACGCGTGCGGGGAGATACGCGGCATGGTGCTATGGTGAGCGACGGTGGACCCAGGTGGCGCTGCTGACGTCGACGTCACTCGACCGGAACCGAGTTTCGATTTGTCGGAATCCATCGTTGTATGGAGGCGCTGTTGTTCCTTGTCCATCTGCTCCTTCTTCTTCTTCTTGTCCGCTTCCTTCTTGGCCGCCTCCTCCACAGCTTCCTTCTCCGCCTTCAGCCGTCTCTGTTTCTCCCGAACGGCCATCTCCGACTCCATCCTCCGTACCTCCTCTTCCTCGTCCAACCTCAGACGCCGAGATGCCGTCACGATCTGCAACTCCTCCCGGATTCTCTGCTTCAGCGACTTCACGTCCACAGGAACCTGGACTCCGCGAATCGTCACCATCTCGACCGGTTTCGATTTGCAATTCCATCTCGGTTTCACTTTCGTTTCCGATCTCCCGCCATTTCCTCCTACTCCATATATCCTTCCTCTCGTTGTGTCGTTTGAGCGTTCTGCGTACGAGTTCTTGACGTCGCCGCCAGTGACACCTAGCGATGGATCGGCGTAACTTCCGCTCATCCAGGACCTCTGGAACCCACCACCTCCTCCGGATCCTCCTCCGGATGTTCCTGTCTGACCCCGACGTGACCCCGGAGGCATGCTGTCAACCCGCGACTTGCGACCGGTCGTTCGCGGTCGCAGATCCTCGCCGTTCCAGCTTCCTGTCCGACTGCGATGCTGTTGTTGCTGCTGCTGCTGAACTGCGATGATGTCATCGTCGCGGTCGAATGACCTTCGTCGTTCGATCTCGCGCATGCGTAGACACCGTCGCAGTCGCTCCTTCTCCGGGTTACGCTCCTCTGCCCGCGAGTCAGCCGAGCGTGACCTCACCCGACGTAGCTGCTGTGGAGAGGAATCGGTTTCTGCTTCCGGTGGAAGGGAGGGCAGACGACGACGTGGCTTCCGGTTAGAGTCGACAGGACTTCCGGGAGACTGAAATAGACACACGACGATAGACATTGAAGTCCGAAAAATAATAATTATATTCGTTTATTGAGAAAGACAACTCTGAATGGCAGACCGCAGTCAGGTACAATGTCATTGAGTTTAGAGACATAATAATTGGTGTTTAGTTTTACTCATTGCGCAGTTGACCATAATGTTCGAATGAGGAATGGACATTATCACTGAACACTAGTATAGGGGACGCTATGTATGAATTTTTATTGCCTTTGACTGGCAACTCAAACGGGTTTAGCCTGGTTGGTTCGTCGAAATCGCGATTGATTGTTTTCGTTTCAAAATGTCGCAGACGCTAGCGATTTATAGATTTATGTCTACAGAACTCCAATGTTGAAGACTGGCATGTTTTTATTTGATTGTACTAAATGTGTCTGAAGACTGTGCATCTAATTTTGAGTTAAAGCTACGCTACAATTAGGGGGAGTCTGCGGTTCGCAGTCCAATCGATTGGAAATATCGGAGGTTACAACGGATAAATAGCAAAACCTTATAAGCAGTGGTGTAGACGTAAATTTGGAATTTGGAAGTACCGGAGTCTAACACGACTCACTTTTTAAATTTTCGAGGGGGGGTAGTAACAACACTTTTTCAAGGGCCAGTAGTAACCAAAGTTTTAAAAAAATTTCGAGGGGGGTAGTAACAACAGTTTTCCAACAAAATTTTCCCTCGTGGGGGCAGAATTATCCCTAAATTTCACACTTTCTGTACAAAATTATATGTCTTTAATTTTTCTGTGTGGGAAAACTCGATCCTAGGGGGTTTCCCACCCAAGAGACGTCTAGATTAAACACTGGCTCCGGCTAAATAATAAGTACCGGAACGCCGCTCCGGACCGCTCCGGCTCGTCTATATCCCTGCTTATAAGTGAATGGCCATACGTCTTGTGTGCAACGCTTTGGAAGGGGACTTAACATCCATACCATATGTCAGCTTTCGATGGGAATATTTTGGTTGGTTCCATGTGTGTGCGTGGGCCGCCACTGGTGACTCTTTCAGCTTACTGCGCATTGTTTGCTAACTGATGTAATATTTTCGTTTGTAATAACACTTAACATCACAGTAGGCTAGTGCAGAGAGCACCTCTGAGTAGGTTACTTAGAGCGCCTCTGAGTAGGTTACTTGAAGAGGCGCTATATAAATTATCAGAATGAATGAATGGATGATTAAAGGGCGCGAAGTAAGTGTCATTTATTACATTATTATTACAACTGTATTTTCTGGAACAGGTTGCCTAGCAACCTCCGTAATGAGCTTCTTGGTCTGACTTTGCCCCTTTTCCGCAAGCGTTTGAAAACCATTCTTTTCGATTGTGGTTTGGTGTTATCGGGTCGGGAGCGCCTCTGAGGAGTTTCTCGTGAAGTGGCGCTATATAAATTTACGATTACGATTACGATATTGCCGTACTTACAAAGTTCAGAAGTGCACACACAACCATACGACAGAACATCGATGGCGCTGAGCAACTGTGAGTGAAAGAATTGCTCAGTGACACTACACAGAAGTGCAGTGAGGATCGAACCCGTACTCTCCGCGTTACAGGTCGAGCGCCCTATCCGTTCAGCTACTGTGCCCCTTGCTACATGTAAACATGCATACGTACATACATAATCTTTTTAACAAGTGGCCTAAAGTATTGATCTTGTGCGGCGCTCAGAAGAATTGAACCGTGGTCCTTGCATCACAAGATATGCATACAATGGACTCATTCACTGCATGGGCCACACATTATATCAATAAACAATAATCACTTTACCCTACCTCACAGTAATAACCTTTTCTATTGTATTAGAATTGTGGTAACATTCTACCTTACCGTATCCTACTTTACCTTGCCTTACCTTACCTTATACCTTTCCGTACCATACCTCACCTAATTTTACCAGACCCTACCGTACCGTACCTTACCTTACCCTACCCTATATTTCCTTACCATACCTTACCCTACCTCACTTTACCTTAACTAGCCTTACCCTGCCCCTACCTTACCTTCCCTACCATTCCATACCCTACCTTACTCTACCTTGCTCTACCTTACCCTATCGTACCCTACCCTACCTTACCTTACCCTACCCTACCCTAACTTACCTTACCTTACCTTCCCTGCCAGTCTATACCCTACCTTACCCTGCCTTACTCTACCTTATTCTATCTTACGTTTCTTACCCTACCTTACCTTTTTACCCTACCCAACCTTGCCCTACCATACCTTACCTATCTTACTCTACCTTTCTTTACCTTGCACTGCATGCACTTTACCGTACCCAGACAATGCACATCAATTTAATGCTGTGACACTTTGAGCAATACAAGCAAACAGTTGATTCAGCTTTCGGTCGATTATATGGCGCTTTGTTCCTTGGAGAGCTGAGGCGCGCATGCATTAGCGACGAGTGTACGGCGCTTAGGAGACTGAAGCAGATCTTACTTACTCTCGTCGTCATCATCGAAGTGCTGCGTAGAACAGAAAAACCTTCAGGGTAATAAGACGGCTTCCGGTTATGGCTGACAACCAGTTCCGTCTCACAAGTTAACTTCCGGTTGGCCGCGGCGTCCGCGTTGCCACTGGCAACCACAGGTGATGCTTGGAAAGGGGAGGAAAAGGAGGGGATGGAGGAGGAGGCAGACGTCATTTGGTTCTGTTTTGCTGTCGTCTGGTGAGCTTCTTCCGGTTTACTCTTCACTGTTTCGGTCGGCATAGCAACCGGTAGGTGTCGCCTGACTCTAGTGACGTCACTACCCTTTTCGACGTCAGCGTTGCCGCTCCTAAGTCCGCTCTGGTCCACTTCCGGTCTCTGTGGTGCACTCGCCGTTCTGATATGCATGTCGGATGACGCAGAGTTCGAGTAACTGGCTCCATCTGGTGTCCTGCTCTGAGTGTTCGTTGTTCTGCCACCAGACTGGACCTTTTGGACCTGAGGTTGCCTGCTTCGTAATCCGGGATCCTTCGAGACCACTTCCGTTGTCGCCTGTGTCGCCATCTGTGGCTCAAATGTTGCTCTGTGAGCATCGTATGATTCCGTCGTGCTCATCTCCAGACTGAACCGTTCTCTGTTCAGCGAGCCGTGACCTCTGATTCCGACGTCATGGTCCAGTGATCCACCCGCTACGTCTCCCACCTGATGCCTTGCTGTGCTGTCTTTTGTTGGTCTGGCCACCTGTTGAGTCATTGCTTGGCTAGCTGTTATCTCTGGTTCTGGCTTCTCTGTCCACGGATGCTCCTTGGTAGTTCCAATCTGTCCCCTGTTGATCCTAGCTATCTGTTCTCTTACCGATCCTGTCCTTTCACTGACTATTCCAGAATCCTCTTTGGTCATTCCCATCTGTGGTCTAGTTATTCCCGTCTGATCTTTGGTCATTCCCATCTGAGCTTTAGTCATTCCCGTCTGATCTTTGGTCATTCCCGTCTGCGGTTTTATTCCTGTAGGCTGTTGAGTAATTTCTTGCTGCTCTCTGGTCAATCCTGTCTGCGGTTTAGTCATTCCCATTTGTTCTCGAGCCATTCCCATCTGTGACTGAGTTATTCCCGTATGCTGTTGAGTCATTCCCATCTGTGACTGAGCCATTCCCGTATGCTGTTGAGTCATTCCCATCTGTGAATGAGCCATTCCCGCTTGTTCTCGAGTTATTCCCATCTGTGACTGAGCCATACCCGGATGCTGTTGAGTCAATCCCATCTGTGACTGAGCCATTCCCGTTTGTTCTCGAGTTATTCCTATCTGTGACTGAGCCATACCCGTATGCTGTTGAGTCATTCCCATCTGTGACTGAGCCATTCCCGTTTGTTCTCGAGTTATTCCCATCTGTGACTGAGCCATTCCCGTATGCTGTTGAGTCATTCCCATCTGTGACTGAGCCATTCCCGTTTGTTCTCGAGTCATTCCCATCTGTGACTGAGATAGTCCCGCTTGTGCTCGAGTCACTCCCATCTGTGACTGAGCCGTTCCCGTATGCTGTTGAGTCATTCCCATCTGTGACTGACCCATTCCCGCTTGTTCTCGAGTCATTCCCATCTGTGACTGAGCCATTCCCGTATGCTGTTGAGTCATTCCCATCTGTGACTGAGCCATTCCCGCTTGTTCTCGAGTAATTCCCATCTGTGACTGAGCCATTCCCGTATGCTGTTGAGTCATTCCCATCTGTGACTGAGCCATTCCCGCTTGTTCTCGAGTTATTCCAATCTGTGACTGAGTTATTCCCGTATGCTGTTGAGTCATTCCCATCTGTGACTGAGCCATTCCCGTATGCTGCTGAGTCATTCCCATCTGTGACTGAGCCATTCCCGCTTGTTCTCGAGTTATTCCCATCTGTGACTGAGATAGTCCCGCTTGTGCTCGAGTCACTCCCATCTGTGACTGAGCCGTTGCCGTATGCTGTTGAGTCATTCCCGTCTGAACTCTGGTTATTCCCGCCTGCTGTTTACTCATTCCTGGTTGCTCCCTAGTTGCGCACTCACTACTTTTCCTGGCCTGTTCTGTGCTAAAAGAAGACTGTTCTTGGCTGACCTCGATGTGTTCTTTGTTCATCGGAGCTCTGCTCTGCATTTCTTTTTCTTCACTGACCCAACTTTGACCCCTGTTGACTGCGCTCTGACTTCTGTTGACCTCACTCTGACCTTTGTTGACCTCATTCTGGCCTTTGTTGTCCTCATTATGGCCTCTTTTCACGGCGCTTTGACCGATCTGGCCTGTGTTAACGATGCTTTGGCCTCTGTTGAGCCCTCTTTCATCCCAGCTGGCCCCGCTTTGACCTCTGTTAACCTCTCCCTGACCTCTGTTGGCCTCACTCTGACCTCCTTTGACCTCACTTTGACCTCTGTTGACACCTTGGACCTCATCGTGTTCAGCGCCCTTTCCCACGACAGACCTGATGTCTTCGAACCTTGGCGCTCTCTTGAGCGACGACTGTCTCCCACTGGCATCTTCCACCGACTGCTGCTGGGAAAGAATCAGAGAAGCAGTAGGTAGCATCCTTCTGCCACCAATATCAGCAGCTCCATCGTTCCACTCCTCTCCTCCTCCTTCTCTTCCACTTCCCGCTTCCTTCCTGAACTGTTGCTGCTGATCATAGTCCAAGGTCGTTGCCATCATCTCCTGCTCGACCCTTTCGACGGATGGAGAGACATCGAGGATGGGCGACAGATCGGAGACAGGCGACCAGTCCGTCGACGCCGTCGGTGGTTTGATCTTCTGCCTCTTGGCGTTCTGGAAGTCGATGGTCTTCGGCGTCGGATCGGTCAGTTCCGCCACGAGCGCCACTCCCTGCCCGACGACGACCCTCTGACGATCCTCCGCTTCGTAGCCCTCTGAAATTCCCCCTCCGAAGCCAAATACCGTGCTCCTCTGAACCTCGACCATCGGCGACACGCTCAGGCTCGTCAGAAGGGCCGTGTCGCTGGCGATCGAAGCCGCAAAGCTGGCCAGGGTGTCGCGCCCCAGGGGGCTCGTCGACTCTACGGCGGCGGACGACGGCTGAAGGAGGCCAGCGCAGCCGAGAGGATCCATCAGGAGCCGCGTGGGTTTCTGCGGTACGTGGTACATGGACGACCGGGGCTCGACGTTGCTGCCGCCCTCGGCAGGGCCCAGGGTGTCGAAGACGAACGCCGTGTCGTTCCCGTCGAGGCTGATCTCGTATTCCTCGACGTAGACGCCCTGGGGTTCGTCGGGACCCCGCTGCGGATCGCCAAGAGACGATGGGAATCGCTCGGTGGGAGAGATGGACGGGGAGAGGGCACGGAAGGGAGGAGACCGCGGGGGGCTGTCTCGGTATCGCATCCAGGAGGGACTGCGAGGGGGACTCTTGGGGCTGCGACGGGAGGGGCTTTGGTTGCGGTCGTAGTCGTGGTGTCCGGCCAGACTGACCCGGTCCAGCGCCGAAGGTTTCTTCTTCGATCCGGATTCAGCGGTTGCGGTTTCGGCGACCGAGCGAGATGATGGAGTCTTGGCGCCTTTGGTTCTCACGCTGCTCGCGTTGGCTGCTGCTGGTGGTGCTTCCGTTGCCTTGGAAACGGGAGGAGATGAAGATGCTGACGAGGTTGAGGACGACGAGGAGGAGTAGGATGATGAGGAGGAGGTCGAGTCTCTTTGAAGGGGCTGGAGTTGCTTCTGGTGATGGAGTGGAGAGTCGTCTAAGGAAGGCGGTCCTTCTCTCTCTCCGTTCGTCTCCAGTTTTACCATCTGCGTCGATACAAAGGCATCGTCATCCTCATGCGATCCTCCTCTTCCCACTCCTCCTCCCCCTTGTCTTCCACCTCCTGTCTCCATCTCCTCTTCCTCCTTACCCACTGCCGCCGTCGACAGATCCAGTTGGTGAGGACGCGATCGACGGTAGCCAACTTCCGTTTCCTCCGCCATCTCTTCCGGTCCTCGGCTCATCTCCTCCATTTCCGTTCCGAAATATATCCCAGCCATCGCTTCCGCTTCCGCCTCCGCCAGGTCGTACTCAGCGAGGTCAACCTTTGACCTCTGCAGCGCCATCTCGAAATAGTTCAAGTCTTCCGAGGAACTGAGGGAATATTCTGAAATCGGAAGATCAAAGGAACAGCTGAAGACGGACTTCTTATGTATACGCAGATAATAAAAAAGAAGACATTATATTATTATTATTATTATTATTATTATTATTATTATTATTATTATTATTATTATTATTATTATTATCATCACTACTACTACTACTACTACTACTACTACTACTACTACTACTACTACTACTACTACTACTACTACTACTACTACTACTACTACTACTACTACTACTACTACTACTACTACTACTACTATACTACATCTACCACTACTACATCTATCACTACTACTACTACTACTACTACTACTACTACTACTACTACTACTACTACTACTACTACTACTACTACTACTACTATTACTATTACTATTACTATTACTATAGTATTAAATTAGACGTACGAGGGGTGTGCTACGACGTTGATGATGAACATGATGATAAAATAATGTCAAGATAAATTTTACGTTGATAAAATAATGATGATGAATTATGCGGTAAATGCGAACATAGCTTTAATGATTAAGAGAATAACAAATTGGAGATTGATGATAATGATGATGATGTTCTTGTTGTTGTTGCTGATGATGATGATGACGACGACGACGATGATGACGTTGCTGATGATTATGATTACAATCTTAAAAATGATAATGATGATGAGGATCATGACAACATTGTTGCTATAATTGTATTTATAGTAATTGTTGCTTTTGAAAAGGATGATGACGACGACGATAGCTAGTGTGATAACAACGACGAAGCTGATAACTTTGCCCTGCAAGATGAACCGAGTATTTTAAGCGGAGTAAGTGCAGCGTAACCTGTGTTCGCACTGGAGTGCTTTTCGCTACGGATCCGTGAATCCGCTACGCCAGGCTGCTTGTTCCTTTCCATCGCGGGCTGCTTATGAAACGAAGGAGGCGGTGGAGGCGGAGGAGGCGGCGGCGGAGGAGGAGATGGAGGAGATGGAGGAGTGCCAGGAGAAGCAGCAGGTGGTTGATTGACCTTTGGTTGTGCGTGGGTGGCGTAGGGTAGCGACGTCTGACGGCGAAAGGAGATGGCTTGTTTCGTAGCTTGACTTCCTGTTGATGAAGCTGTTACTGGTGATGATGATGATGGTGAGATCCTTTGTGGAGGATCAGAGAATTGTCTGGACAACGCTGATTGCATCTAAACGAAAATAGCGGGAATTGTTTTTTTATCCGTCTTGATTTTTATGAGGCGCCTTTAGACGACCTTTTAAATCGAAGGAAGAGAAATGTCAGATAAATTTGATGATTAAGAGGTTCACCAAATGGAGAATAATGATGATGGTGGTCATGATGATGATGCTGATGATACTATTAGGGTGACGTCAATGATGATGCTAATGATGATAATGGCGACGACGACGACGATGATGATGTGATGATGGCGATGATGACGACGACGACAATGATGATGTTGCTGATGATGACGGTAATGTTAATGATGTTGGCAATGATCTTAATGATGATATTAATGCTGAAGATGATGATGATGGCGGCGATGATGACGATAATGGTGATGATAGTAACGCTTATAATTATGAAGATGGTGGTGGCGATTTTGTTGATGACGACGACGACGATGATGATGATGATGATGACGACGAGATTTCCTAAAAGCCATCTTGTCCAAGGATAGCTTGTGAAAGCACTATGCATTTGAGTGTCTGCCCATCAACTTGAACTAAAGAAATGTTTTATCGCTAACTAGCCTAAGCAAGATGAGTTTCCTGGGGAAAAGTCTCTTACTGCTTGCTTTTAGCTTGCAATTGATTTGTTTTCATGTTATTAGCAAGACTGCGCTCGTTAATTAAGTTGGTCAGCGCTGGCAAATAAGATGGAACCCGGCGCTTGGCTTTCGAATGACGCTTTAGAAGCTTAGAGTTTACGATTATGGTCAAGGGGAGGAGTAGGAGACACAGGTACAGGCAGAAGCACACACAGACAGACACAGACAGACAGACACAGACAGACACAGACACAGACAGACAGAGACAGACAGACAGACAGACAGACAGACAGAGACAGACAGACAGAGACAGACTGACACAGACAGACCGACACAGACAGACACAGGCAGACAGACAGACAGACACAGACAGACACAGGCAGACAGACAGACACAGACAGACACAGGCAGACAGACAGACACAGACAGACAGACACAGACAGACAGACACAGACAGACAGACACAGATAGAAACAGATAGAAACAGATAGACACACACACACACACACACACACACACACACACACACACAGACACACACACACACACACACACACACACACACACACACACACACACACACACACACACTGTTCGATGAGTGCTTTCTTTGGAGGGGCCATGGGGTCGATCGGTTACTGTGGGGGGGCATTGGTCGTGTAGCTCTCCTAATGCCACAGTAAAACTACTGTTTATCGATTTTACTAACGAAACAATAGCGACAAATGACTGTGACACAGACAGAAATTAGCAGAGTAATTAGCAGAGGAACTACTACTATGCAATGTTTTAAGCAGACGATCGTTGATTAGCGCCAGTTAATTCATTCACCAGGGGTCGCTTTTAGTCAACTGCACGGGCAACATGGATTATGGATACGAAGAGTCGTATTATATATTACACAGGGTATATAAACTATATAATATGCAATATATATATATATATATATATATATATATTACATGACCGTTTTATATATATAGATTACATGACCGTTTTATTCCACAAGCTGACAATCTTTCACGCAGATCGTTTATAATAAGAATGTTATCTTATACTATAATTCTTAAAGTTTGTCCTTCCGTATGTATGTATGTATGTTTGCAATGCATCGCTGTCCGGCTAAAGGCTCCGAAACGGAACGGTTTAGCGAGTTGAAAAAATTTACAAAGCATTATTACGCAACGTCTAGGTCAACGCGACTATTTTCAGTTCGCAATTTTATTTAAACGCCGATATATGGCCATTTTAAATTTAACTTTTCAGCGAGCTTATTTCAATACCGCCCATAGTAAGGCCATTTGTTCACGTCACGCATGCTTAATAAGCAATCTTACGTCACACGGAGCATCTAGCAACCAATCAGAAGTCGCCACGGGCGAATTTCTAGGTCAGCGCAACCATTTACAGATTTTGTGACCTAATTACACTAAGCTCACATTTTTTGCAACCACGGCCATTGCCGATTTTCTAGGTCAAAGCAACTCGAAACTTACTTTAGCTATTCGAATTTCTATCTCATCCCAATTACTTTCAGCTCATAATTTGCTTTCAATTCCGATTTATGGACATTATAAGCATGCCCATTTGTCCACGTCACTCAAATTAATATGCAATCTTAAATTACGTCACGCGGCTAAATATGCAATCTTACGTCACGCTGGCCAACGGCAAATAATACGCCTATTATAATTTAGAAATAACCCGTGTAGTACGTGGAACAAAATAATACGCCTATTTCAGGTAGAGATAAACCGTAAAGAACGGGGAACAAAATAATAATATTGCCTATAATTATAAGGTAGAGATAACCCGTGCAGTACACGGGCAAAGCAACTATGTTCACCTCTAAATATCGTTTCCATTCAGATATATGGACATTTTTTAAATATTTTAAGCCCATCAGCAAATATAGTAAGTAAGTAGCCTTTATTTGCAGCCGTTAAAAATTACGCCTGGGGAAAACCCGGGCGAACGCCGGGTAAAAATTGCTAGTACTCTGTATAAATGTATGTACACTAAAGTGCGGATATGCAATTGGTTGAATAACGAATATACTTACTTACTTACTTACTTATATAACGTGTAATATGAAGTAGGCAGATATATTATATTATATTTATATTAAATACAATCTATGTATAATATAATATATCTGCGTGTGTGTGTGTGTGTGTATTGGGTGGTTATCACATAACAGCCTCGCGCATACATACACATACATAATTTTGGATGCATAATTGCATATGCATTAGGGGACTGCGGGTATACCCGTACCCGCGGGTTTACCCGTACCCGACCCGTACCCGCGGGTCGGGTACGGGTCGGGTACGAATTTCACGGGTCGGGTCGGGTACGGGTAGGGTCGTCACGGGTACGGGTATACCCGGTTTTACCCGTGCCGACGTCAAGTTTTGGGGTTACAATGTCACCGTTACATATAATAGAGAATGTCGGCGCACAATGACCTTGACCGGGTCTGCAACGTACTATTAACAGTTACTTAGTGTTCTAGCTCAGGGGTCTCCAAAGTTTTCCAGTGGGGGGCACATTGCTGACTTTCTAAAGCTCCACGGGCCGAAACTTCGAAGAAAAAACCGCGAATGAATAACTTTAAACAGACTATTTATTCCTGAAGTCTGATGCAGTGCAGAATTTCAATGCAGATATCAATAACAATTAAGATGGTTTCTCGTTAGTCGTGATTAGTGTGCAAACAGCTACATGGATTTTGGCAATATGCATGTCAGAGTACAGCGGCGTTGAAATTTTCAATTTTCCCAATTCAGTTTGTTTCTTCAAGGAGAGTTCCGCGGGCCAGATTAAAGGCCTTAGAGGGCCGGATGTGGCCCGCGGGCCGTACTTTGGAGACCCCTGTTCTAGCTTACAGCATATATACCAAGGAGATCAATGTACAATGCAATTGAGACAGCACAACAGTTGCATGTGACAGGTTCCATAAGTTGACTGCTTATTATCATTACTACTACTACAACAACTGCTGCTGCTACTACTGCTGCTGCTGCTGTTATTACTACTACTGCTGCTGCTGCTGTTGTTACTACTACTGCTACTGCTACTGCTACTGCTACTACTGCTACTACTACTACTACTACTACTACTACTACTACTACTACTACTACTACTACAACTAGGTCTACAACAACAACAACTACTACTACTACTACTATCATCACCATCATCAGCCTATTTATTATTATCACTGCATGCTGAGTTGTAAGCCTTTTGGCCTGGTAGGAATAGTGACTTTGGGAAGGCGTGTTAATGACGTGACGGGTACTGCACGGGTACGGGCATACCCGCGGGTACGGGTAGGGTCGGGTAGTAATTTTGAGTACGGGTCGGGTACGGGTACGGGTAACGGTTCTATGTTACGGGTACGGGTCGGGTAGCAAAAATGCTGTACCCGCAGACCTCTAATATGCATACATATACTTATGCATATATATACAAATATATGCACATCAACCTATATATACATATAATGACAATTGCACAATGCACATATATATTATACAGACAAACATGTGTGCTTATATTTGTCTGTATGCCTATATGTGAGTATACATGTATATAAACATTAAACATACACATAATCTATGCAATACAGATGTGCGTGTACTTACTACGTATGGTCGTGAGCCTTGCGGAATCGCTGGTGGTTCCCTCTTGCGGTCATTCGTATCTTGCTTTGCGGTCACGGAGGAGCAAGAGGGAGAGGAGAAGATAGAGGCAGGGGAGGAGAAGATGGAGGCAGGGGAGGAGAAGGACGTCGAGGAGGAGGTGGTGGAGACGAACTGGAACGAGGAAGGTTGGTCGGAGGCGTTCGATGTTTGCTGGGAGGCCTTCCATCGCGTCGTAGCTGTTACGATCTCCCGGCGTTTGTGACAAATATTGCACAACCACTCCAATGTCTGTCACGAAAACGACAGCTTTTGTATAGCGCATCGTTATAACAAAAGGAACGTTATTTATATAGCGCTTCATGATAAAAGAATCTCATGATTTGCAAGACATCAAACCGAGAGGCGTTTGCTGTGTAGTTGAGATGAAATATTGTTGCAGATGCAATTCGTCATCTTACATTATCTAATCATAATCTCGTATAATCAGCTAAGCTAATCATCTAATATTATCATCTCATCTAATCCTATAATCTAATCATCTGAGATGATCATCTAATATTATCATCTCATTCAATCATATAATCTAATCATCTGAGATGATAATCTAATATTATCATCTCATCCAATCATATAATCTAATCATCTGAGCTAATCATCTAATATTATCATCTCATCCAATCATCTAATCTAATCATCTGAGCTGATCATCTAATATTATCATCTCATCCAATCATATAATCTAATCATCTGAGATGATCATCTAATATTATCATCTCATCCAATCATATAATCTAATCATCTGAGCTAATCATCTAATATTATCATCTCATCCAATCATATAATCTAATCATCTGAGATGATCATCTAATATTATCATCTCATCTAATCATATAATCTAATCATCTGAGCTGATCATCTAATATTATCATCTCATCTAATCATCTAAGCTGATCATCTAATATTATCATCTCATCTAATCATCTGAGCTGATCATCTAATATCATCTTCTCATCTAATCATCTAATCTAATCGTATAAGCTAATTGTGAACGTGTTTTGTTAAAGCATTGATATTGATCTGAGTTGTAGTCTAGGCTGATTAATTAGCTGTATTAGCATTCGTGTCTGGACAGCAGTTGTGTTCTTCACACCGTGTATCTGTATAATCATGGAAGTCTGTATAATGCATCACTGTATGTGTTCGCCGAACAGGTGTTGCGCAGTGGGCCGTGCATATTTAATTAGCTGGTCGAACAGGTGTTTGTATGAGTCGCACGTGTGGCGCTCGAACAAACCTGCTGATGTGAGAGAAATTACATTTTCAGAATTGTTTTGTGTTGAGTTTGATTTGCTATGAAGGGCATACAAGTTTTTTTCTTGTGTGTTGAATTGAAAGAAGAAATATTCTCAGAGTGCTTGGACTGTGTTAATGAGAATTGACAATCACGCACACTACCATAGTTAAGGTAGCCTATCTATTATAGGCAGAGATAAAATAAAGTACAGTAAATATACTGTTGTTCAAAGAGAGTATGGAAGCTGACTTTAATCATCTATCACTAATCATCTACTACTACTACTGCTGCTGCTGCTGCTGCTGCTGCT
>JACEVL010000126.1:1475000-1495000 GCA_020284085.1 Aporrectodea caliginosa | reverse complement strand
TGCAACGTAGGATAACAATGCCAATTTGGGGGGGGGTCCGGTGGCGCGTTAGATAACATCTGGCGAAGAGTGCGAGAGGTACCGAGTTCGAGCCCCGTTAGGGCGGATTTGCTTTGTAGGCTGCTATTAGCGCCGTTGTATTACAAGCTGTCTGTTCTGTTAGTAGTTAACTAGTTAAGATTGTTTCAATTGCATAACATGTAAATGTACAGCGCAGTGCGTTTGTCAGGCGCTAAATTAAAGAAAAGATATTATTATTATTATTATTAATTTGTATCGGCTGATTGTATTAGGCCCAAGCTAGATATAATTTGCTTCTCTATGCTTTGAGGCAAGGAATGGCTTTGAGGCATACACGATAGATGTGTAGGCCAACTCGGTTTAACAGGCTAGATCAGCGTTTCCCAAACTTTTTTCGCCACGGAACCCTTCGCTTCTTGATATTTTCTGGCGGAACCCCAATCTTAGCTAAACGTATTATTACATTGCACCAGGCCGCTAGATAGTGCAAGACTATAATAGGCATAACGGTCAATTCAATATGCGCCCTTCGAAACTATATTCAATTTGAGATCCCTCGATGATTCATGTAGTCTTCTTGATCCATGCATGGAACTTGGACGAATGAAAGTCGAAAGCAAGAATCAGTCATTCTCGACAACCTAAATGTATTGGGATCAGTGGAGAACTCGGTTGTAGATGGCGCTATACGGTAAGATTTAAGGAGCTTAGATGGTCTCTAAACGATATGTCGTCTATCATATTATGACGTCATATTTATCGAAGTCCATTCCGACGCCATTTTGTTGCTGACCATTATATATTCCGTACTTGCCATGAGATGAGTGGAGAACTCCGCCACCGGACGTCCGTGCATTACACATCCGTGCTTAGTGCAAGCCGGTGCCAGTCCCAAGCCTGATAAAGGAGGAGGGCGACGCTAATGGTCTATGTTACTGCACAGTGTCGTTAAACAGGAATACCTACCTAGATGAGTGGAGCTCGTATAGTGAGTAGACGTCCTAGATATTTTACCAATCATATTATTGTATTGTATTGTATTTGATCATTTATAAAGCGCTTCTCATAGCATAAGCTTTTTTAGAAGCGCTCCCAATACGAGGTATTCCGAGAGAAAAGGAAGGTTTTAAGGTGAGAGAAAGAGGTAGAGATGCTTCCACAGAGGATTGTAGGGCGTAGAGAAGGAGGAGGAAGTCCATTCCATAGAGAGGTATACCTATGCTGGCAAAGGATCTGGATTGAGCCATTGTGGTCCTAAGACTCCTAACCCGGGGAACAAACAGGTCAAGCCGGTCAGAGGATCTGAGATTTCTTTATTAGTAGATACCATGTCAATGCAAACATTGGTTGAAGATGAAATTGATGACATGCTATTGATTTAGGTGACACCTGCTCCATCTTCACTATAAGACCAACTACCATTACAGATACGCCTGGCTATGGCCGATGTACCAGTATGCAACTATATCGCATCCAAAGTCAAGTCGTGCAAGGATGCCCACATACTGTGCTCCAGTGCAGTCTAAGACCTGAGCAATAGCCAGGTAGGCCTATGGAATCTCTGTTAAAAGATTATAATATTATACACTGTGTCCGGAAAAAAGGGACCCCTTTTGGTAATATGAAAATAAACTAGTAAATGTTCATCGATTTTTAAAATTCCAAGACCATTTTAATCCTGATAAAATTTGCTAAATACTGGTTAAAGTATGAAAGTTTTTGTTATTTAATAATGACGTCATAATGACGTCATTTTCATCAAAATTCAAGCGTCGAGGACGGCACAAAAAATCATCTAAAAGTTTGAATATTATTTTAAACTGTCATTTATCAATTATAAAGTTTAGTTTAATTTAATTTTTATATCTGAATAATATTAGACTACAAGGCGTGCTCAAAGTGTCCGCCTTCGGCCTCAACACAAGCTTCAAGACGAGCGCGCCATTGGCCAATAGCAGCATTTTCTAACCGTGTTGTTTTTACAATTTGGTATTTCAAGACGTCATTATGACGTAATTTTTTAACTGGGCCGTTCATAAATTACAGTTTTGTTGATAATTATGTCAGGATTAAAATGGTCTTGGAATTTTAAAAATCGATGAACATTTACTAGTCTTTTTTCGTATTACCATAAGGGGTCCATTTCTTTCCGGACACAGTGTACTTACAGATAACCAAGTCTTCACATTGTTTTTATGTTTTCTTCTTTCACATGATGCAAGTCGAAGTTAAGTCTGATAATTTTGTTTTTGCTAAATGTTGTCAGAAAAGCTAGACATAACAATAATTATGGTTGTTTATTTCCATGATTATTTTCTTTATTATTATCACAGTAGCCTACGATTTATCGCAGAGCATATACACTATGAATAATTAATAATATTGCAGTTTTTTGCTGACTCAAAAATATAATTATATCAGTTTTTGTCATTGTTTCCAATTGCAGTCAGCTTAGTCAGAGCAAATTCAACGAGTCCACAGAGCTTCTGGACACTTCACAAGTTGATGATTGACGTTCAGGAAATGAAGTTCAAGGCCAAGTTTTCCAGTGATGTCATGCTCGCTCTGTGAAGTGTTCCGAGCAACTAGATCCCGCCGTCATATGAAATGACAACAGGAGATCATGTCAACACATTTTCTATTCTGAAGAGCAAATCTCCATAGAGCGATCTGGTTATTCGTAATCGTAATCTGGTTATTTGTAATCGTAATACCTGTTTTGCCGCCCAGTCTCTGACATTGTTGGCCGATCTTCTGCTGGGGAGAGCTTTTAGTCCCTCGGGCTCACTCCTCAATTAGGCAGCGCATAGCCTTCTTAATTGTTGGACCCTCCATTTGGAATGGACTCCCTTTGGAGGTGTGCCTGCTGCATGCCAAGGTCCAGGAGAACTGTTTTACAATTTGCTCAAGCCTAGTCTTTATTGCCGTGGTTGGGCTGAGAGCGCCTCTGAGTAGGTTTCCTGAAGGGGTGCTATGGTTAGTTCTTGAAATGAATGTATGAATGAAACCATCCATCCATCAAGTCATTCTTTCGTTCATTCATCCATCCACACACCAAACCAACTGGTCCGTGTATCCATCCATCTATGCGTCCATCCATCCATTCATTGATTCATCCTTTTGTCTATCGAAGTAACCTGAGATTGAGACCTTATCTGAACGTCTAAACCTTGCCCAAAGATTGAGAGTGAACTGACGCTCTCCATCCACCCCTCCATCCATCGATTCATCCATCGGTCTGTCTCCATCCACCAAACAGCAGTGCAGCCATCCGTCAGACTATCCAGCCATTCATCGTTCATCCACTCATCCATCCTTACATTCATCCACCCACCAAGTTTTTCGGTCATTTATTCATCCAACCATCAATCCTTACACCCATTCACCTATGAAGTCATTCATTCATCCACCACGTGCACCCACCCTGTATGAAGATTGAAGTCCTACCAAAAGACTGAAACCCAACCTGAAAGTCCAAACCCTAGAATGACCCGAAATAGAAATTCTTAGGGCTGTGCTGTTATGTTCGAATGCTTGGCATAAAACGCAAACGGCCGAACGGTTTAACGCTTCGGGGTGTCCAGTGACACTTGGGTGTCCAGGGGTTCAACCCACCCTCATGCCAAAACCGCCACTCCTGATATCTGTAGATCATTTAGATTTTAGATGTGCCCCGAACCGCAATCGGTGACTCAACTTTGTCTTGTCAAGGGTTGTGAGTATGATGCAAGCTTCGCGCCTACCAACTTTATCCCAGGCCCCTCAAATTTCACCCAGGCATCGAGGGCTTTGGTTTCAGTTTAGTTGTATGATGTAACTATAGATATTGATAGCAGTTTACACTTTACACCTATGCTGCCTGACAGTTTTGTTTCTCTCCTGATCACCCTATCCATAGATTTCCACACCTGATGCGTTTTATGCCAAGCATTATTATTATTATTATTATTATTATTATTATTATTATTATTATTATTATTATTATTATTATTATTATTATTATTATTATTATTATTATTATTATTATTATTATTAATTTATTTATTTATTATTATTATTGTTATTATTGTTTATTTATTTATTTATTTATTATTATTATTATTATTATTATTATTATTATTATTATTATTATTATTATTATTATTATTATTATTATTATTATTATTATTATTATTATTATTATTATTATTATTATTATTATTATTATTATTACAAACACCTTAAACGTGCGCAAGTCACACAGAAATGCGAATCTGAGGGGCTGTTAGTGAGTTACCAGGTGGTTAGATATCCATATGTTTGAAGGCCAATGAAAAATAGTGAGTTTTGACGCGTTTCTTGAAAGAAGAAAAGGAGATTGAGCAACAGGTAAACACTGGCAGTCGATTCCATTCCTTGGGGGCAGCAACATGGAATGCACGAGAGCCCATGACGGTGCCACGGAGTGATTTGCAAATTTTAGTGACTAGGTGATGGAAGGGTAGAAATGTGTTAGGGCGGAAGAGTAGCAGGTTGAGCGAAGTGGTTGGACCGTGAACAACGGACGAAGATAAGAGGGTAGGTGGTGGTCGACAGTGTCAAAAGCAGCACTAAGGTCAAGGCATACTGAGAGGCATGCATTTAAGGTATCATTAGATGAGAAGCTAATGCCAGCGTTAAGGCAAGAGCAGTTTCAGTGGAGTAGCCTTCATGGTAACATAACAGCACAGCCCAAGGATTTTCTCTTGGTAGGACTTCAGTCTTCGTACAGGGTGGGTAGGTGGATGAATGAATGACTTGGTAGGTGAAAGAGTGTGAGGATGGATGAATGAATAAATGAATGAATGGCTTGATAGATGGGTAGATGTAAGGATGGATGAGTGGATGAATGGATGAATGGCTGATGGTCTGGCGCGTGGCTCTTGCTGTTTGGTGAATGGATAGACGGATAGATGAATGGATTGGTGGGTGGATGGTGGTTGGATGGATGGAGCTTCGGTTCACTCTCTCTTTGGGTAAGGCTTGGATGTTCAGATAGGGTTTCTCTCAGGTTGCTTCGATGGACAAATGGATGAATTGATGAATGGAGGAATGGATGATGGATGGATGCATAGAGAGAGGGAGGGAGGGAGGGAGGGAGGGAGGGAGGGAGGGAGGGAGGGAGGAGGAGGGATGGAGGGAGGGAGGAGAGGGAGGAGGGAGGAGGGGGGAGGGAGGGAGGGAGGGAGGGAGGGAGGGAGGAGGGATGATGGCTGGATACACGGACAGAGAAACCAGTTGGTTGTTGTGTGGATCGATGAATGGATGAATGAATGAATGAATGAATGACTTGATGGGTTGATGGGTGTGGATGGATGGATGGATGGATGGTTGGATGGATGGATGGATGGATGGATGGATGGATGATTGAACGATTGAATGTATGAATAACTTAGTGGGCGGATGGAGTAGATGCGGGTGCATAGGTGGGTCCATGTGTTGGTGAATACATATATTAATGAATGCCTATGCCTTGTCATTAGGCAGAGATGTCATTTTAGACTGAATATTTACTGAGATCTAAAAAGCTGAATGTATTCGATATTAGAGGGTGCCGAGCGGTTTGACAAGAACTGGATCCTCGGGGTAATACTCAGTTGTGACCTTGGCATGCATTCCCACCTCGAGGGGCACTCTCCTGTTGTGCCTCGTCGCTGTTTGCTCTTGGGGTTCTCCGTTCGCACGGACTTTCTTCTCAGAATGACCACCATCGCTCAACAGAAGCGTGTTTACAGAAAACGGGGACCTAGGCGCAAACATTTTGGGGCCCTTCTGAACTTGTAGACCGAGTCTGAGACTCTGGTGGTGTGTAACCTATCACGTGCAAAAACCCACGAAATTGAACTTGAAGCCGTTTTTGCGAGTGTTATTGACACTACTTAGGATTAGTTATAGAAGCTATTTTCAAGGAATGTGAAGTTATTTGATTTTAGCTTTTAAAAATGCGATAAGTGTACAGTACTCGTTTGTTGCAATACAATGCAACAATGCTATGTTATATAATATTAAAAATGCTTGAAAAATTAATTATGTGAAACTGAATCGGTGTTACTCTTTTGACCACTCGTCACAGACAGCGTAATAGAAATAGAGAGAAAGTTTAAGTTGCAAAACATCCTTGCCCACAATCCGCGAAATTCTTTATATGGTCCAAGAATGGATAAAATTCAAGCAAGATAATCCAGACAAGTCAAATAGTTACCTTTATTTGTAAAACTTCTAGATTGTCTGTGCCCTTTAAACGCCAGTCCTTGTACAGAAAAATTATTGTAAAACTGCATCGGTTTTACAATAATTTTTCTGTACAAGTATTTGTACTATTAACCATTTGTTAGTAGGCTAGTAGTTTCTTCTTTAAACTGAATCATGCAACGCAAGTCTAACTGGCCATCTACAGTCATAGAAAATATATGAATGTATTACTGAATTAGCCAACGAATTTATAGTTGACAGCAGTGAATATATAGGCCTATAGATCTGCGCATAATCTAACGATTGCAAGTTCGAGCTGTTGTCAAGACTCGAGACTTCGCTTGGAGACTGCAGTGAACAACTTGTTCGCGAACACTTTGGTGTTTGATTCAGATTTACCGCCCTTGCAATGCGACCGTAATAAGTGCAATAAACAAAGACACATTTATTATTATTATTATTATTATTATTATTATTGTTATTATTATTATTATCATCATCATCATCATCATCATCATCATCATCATCATCATCATCATCATCATCATCATCATCATCATCATCATAATGCATTTATTTAGCACCACCATAAAATGACCATTTCAATTGATGGCGCTGAGCAATTGTGAGTGAAGAGCTTGCTCAAGGTCCACCATACACAGTAATTATCTCAGAGGAGGCTCCAACCTGTGCTCTCCCGGCCTCTCCGCGTACAAGGCCAGCACTCTAAGCAACAGTCTACCGTGTTCCATAAAATGCTGTCACTTCCCGCGGTGCCTGCTTTGCTGGACCAAACACATTGAAAAACAGCCATTGGCACAGCTGATTGCGTCAGTTAGGCTACTTTTACTGCATGTATAGAACTACTAATATCCATAGGCGTAGCTACATGGAGGCACGAGGAGGCAGTTATCTCCTCTTGCTTTCTTTATATATACTGGAACTTTTATTGACCAATAACCCCAATAACCAGAATTTTGCCAAGTTGCCTCCTCTTGAATTTAAGTCTGGCTACGCTCCTGCATAGGTTATTAAAGCGTTTCATGTAGGCCTTAACATGTAGGCCTAAACTTGCAGTGGTGGTTGCGTGGATGGTGGTGGATGATATCATTAGGTCAGTAGCACCTAAACTTGCTGTGGTTCTAACACAGATAACACGTCTTCTCAATCAGCTCTTGGTATATTATATTGTATAACGATGCTATTATCCAACTGCGACAACACCGTATTTTGTTGTAACATGGCCCGGTTATAAAATGAATGAATGGCTACAATTTCTACAGCGCCGTAACACGGCACATGCCGTTACAAGGACGTATGCTTATATATATATGTATGCACGGAAGGTAATTTGTTTGGTGCTTTTGAGTAGGTCCGTATACCTCTCAATCTATATATAGATATATGTATATTTATGTGTGTGTATCTTAGCTTAGTTTTTTCAGTTAAGTGAGTTTGAAACGAATACAAGGTCAATCATTAGTTTAGACTGGAACGTAAACAACAGCAGAGGAAAATATAAGGAATGAAAGAAGCAAAGTATGTGTGTGTGTGTGTGTGTGTGTGTGTGTTTGTGTGTGTGTGTCATACACTAACATATTTCATGAGAGACTCTGAAGGTCAACCAGCATCATCGTCGTCATCGTCATCATCGTCAACCATCATCATCAGTATCATCAGTAACCATAAGCAGCAACAACCATCATCATCATTGTCATCGTCGTCGTCATCACCATAATCGTTATTTCTGTAGGTGTATCATCATCATCATTGTCATCGTCGTCGTCGTGACCATAATCATTATTTTTGTAAATGTATCGTCATCATAGTCGTTGTTATCCTGCACCAAACAGCAGCAGCAGAGATGGCTGCGTGCGACGTAGCTTGAACGATTGATCTGCCTCGGATGCATCCCTCCGACCGGACATCAGCAGAAGCCTTGTCTATCTCTGCCTGCCTCTGCCTGCCTCTGTCTATTATATACCTGCCTCTGCCTGCCTCTGCCTGCCTCTGTCTATATCTGTGTGACTCTATCTTTATATGTTTGCCTCTATCTATCTCTGCCTGCCTCTGTCTATCTCTGTATCTGTCTGCTTTTGTCTGTCTCTGCCTATCTCTAGCTGTCTCTGTATGTCCTTGTCTGTCACCCTCTCGCTATTCCTATTTGTTTCATTCTGCCTTTCTCTCTCTTTTTCTCTGTGTCTGTCTATGTCGCTCTGCTTATGTCTCAGTGTCTGAATACCTATCTCCCTGTTTGTTCCCTTCTCTTGCTGTGTTTCTCTTACTCTTTCTACATATTTCTTCAACAGATTTATTACTGTACGTCTGTCTGTGTATCTGTATATCTGTTCATATGACAGTCTGTCTGTCTGTCTGTCTGTCTGTCTGTGTATCTGTGTATCTGTGTATCTGTATATCTGTTCATATGACAGTCTGTCTGTCTGTCTGTCTTAACTCTCCTTCTCTTTCTAGTCCTCCTATGCCTTTCTCCTTCTCCTAAATTTCTTCCTGCTTTTACTCCTCAGTCTCTTCCTACTAAGTCTCCATTTCTGCTCTCTTCCTCCATCCTCCTTCTCCTCCCTCTTTTCTATCGCTTCTGCTCAGGAATTTGCTGCTGCCAATCCTGCTGCTGCTGCTGGTGATTATGATGATCGTGGCATCATTGTTTGATGAAGGAAAACAATGCCAGCGCGAGCGGTCTAACCATCAGCCGTGACATCTGCAGTCGCCTCTCGACCCTTGCTACTGACCTAATGATATCATCCACCACCATCCACGCAACCACCACCACCACCCATCACCACTACGACCACCACGACCACCGCCATCACCAACACCACCACCACTCATCACACCACCACCACCACCACCACACCGCCATCACCACCACGACCACCACTCATCACCCCAAACACCACCACCGCCACCATCACCACCACTCACCACCACCACTCATCATCACCACCACCACCACCACCACCACCACCACTCACCACCACCACCACTCATCATCACCACCACCACTCATCACCACCACTCATCATCACCACCACCACCACCACCACCACCACTCATCATCACCACCACCACTCATCACCACCACTCATCATCACCACCACCACCACCACCACCACCACTCATCACCACCACTCATCATCACCACCACCACCACCACCACCACTCATCATCACCACCACCACTCATCACCACCACTCATCATCACCACCACCACTCATCATCACCACCACCACTCATCACCACCACCACTCATCATCACCACCACCACTCATCAGCACCACCACCACCACCACCACCACTCACCACCACCACCACTCATCATCACCACCACCACTCATCAGCACCACCACCACCACTCATCACCACCACCACTCATCATCACCACCACCACTCATCACCACCACCACTCATCATCACCACCACTCATCATCACCACCACCACTCATCAGCACCACCACCACCACCGCTCCCCAACCACCACCACCACCGCGCCCCCACCACCAGGACCCATAACCTCCATACTGGACCCTACCATATTCATCTGCATACCAGTGCCGTTGATTCTCAATTACCCCGTTGTCATAAACCTAGCTCTCTCAACAGAATCTTTCTCAACCTTTGTGAGATCCGATAAAGGGTTAAATTAATAGCCAGTTGACTACTAAATACTCAAAGTTACAACATAATATTAATGAAAAATTGTAAAGCGCAGCTTCAAAAAGAAAAAACTTACTAGAAGCGTTCCAGACCAAACGGAGGAGCAATGGTAAAACAGAACAGAATTCAAGCACTTGCCGAACATGGATGGTGACGGAGGGATTAGCTCACTTCTGATTTTAACAGGAAGACTAATATGAACCAACAATGGAAAAACTTCTATGCAGGATACTGCATCCCTATTGTTGTTGCTGCTGATGGTGATGTTGTTGTTGTTTTCGGTGGTGGAGATGGTGATGAAGATTTGGTGGAGGTGGTAGTGGTGGTGGTGGAGGTGGTGGATGTGGTGGTGGTGGTCTCCCCACGAGCGATAATCAATATTGACGTCGCCCATATGACTTGGTCATAAGATGGTGGTGGTCAATACGCGGTCCAGCACCGGAGCCTTCCCACCCTCACTCTCTCCATCCACCTCTCTTCCTCTCTCTATCCCTTTCTACCTCACTCTGTATCCGTCTCTCTCACTCTCTCCCTCCCTCTCTTCTTCTCCATGCCCTTAACCCGACCCAACCTACTCCACCCCAGACGTATGCGCATGCTCATTGCTGGTAGATGTAGCCGTGCGTCCACGGCCGTCTGTCTGTCTGCTTGTGTGTCCGTTTTTCTGTATCTGTTTGTCTGTCCATTTGTCTGTGGCCCATTGTCTGCGTCTATTTGTCTGCGTCTATTTGTCTGTGTCCGTTTGTCTATGTTCGTTTGTCTGTGTCTGTTTGTCTGTGTCCATACCTTGTCTATGTTCGTTTGTCTGTGTCACTGTGTGTCTGTGCGTCTGTCTTTATGTAAACGTCACCAGAGTGTTAGATAAAGAAAGAGAAGCGGATCCAGACTGATTATATTATTCGTCAGTTCCATAATTAACATGGACAGTGTGTCCGCTCTGTCTATGTTAATAATGGGACGGAAGCGACAACTTATTCCGATATCCAGTCTCCATTTCTTTCCCCTTCCTTCCTCCTCTTCTCCATCCAACCGTCCGCCCATATTATACACACAAACACACACATACACGCACAGATACACAACACATACATACACATACACATACACACACATACGCACACACACATAAACACACATACACACACACACACACACACGCATACAATGTCATGTTTCTAGACACGACTCACAAGTTGATTAAGACTCGTGTGTATCTTCTGCTAAGTGGAAACTCTTACACGTAATATTATCACATGAATAATTAATATATGCAGATATCATATGAATAATTAATGATGTTCCACATGAATATTCAGATGGCTTCGTCGTTCTTTGATTGTCGTACCTCCCTTCCATTCGTCGCACCTTCTTCCTTCTCTATCGCTTCCACCTGCCCCGTGCCTCGTCATGCCCTGTTATGCCTATCCTCCCATCCTCCTATAGTCGTATTCCTATTGACCATTGTAAGTATGTGTCTGGGCTTTTATAAAGTGCATTTAAGGAAGACCCAAAAGCTATGAACATGGCTGTCTGAGGGTAAGGGGGAATAGGACGAGGAAGAGGAAGAGGAAGAGGAAGAGGAAGTGGAAGAGGAAGAGGACGAGGACGAGGACGAGGACGAGGACGAGGACGAGGACGAGGACTAGGAAGAGGAAGAGGAAGAGGAAGAGGAAGAGGAAGAGGAAGAGGAAGAGGAAGAGGAAGAGGAAGAGGAAGAGGAAGAGGAAGAGGAAGAGGAAGAGGAAGAGGAAGAGGAAGAGGAAGAGGAAGAGGAAGAGGAAGAGGACGAGGACGAGGACGAGGACGAGGAAGAGGAAGAGGAAGAGGACGAGGACGAGGACGAGGACGAGGACGAGGACGAGGACGAGGACGAGGACGAGGACGAGGACGAGGACGAGGAGGAGAGGAAGAGGAAGAGGAAGAGGAAGAGGAAGAGGAAGAGGAAGAGGAAGAGGAAGAGGAAGAGGAAGAGGACGAGGACTAGGAAGAGGAAGAGGAAGAGGAAGAGGAAGAGGAAGAGGAAGAGGAAGAGGAAGAGGAAGAGGACGAGGACGAGGAAGAGGAAGAGGAAGAGGAAGAGGAGGAGGACAATTCGTAGACACTAACAATAGCACTAACAGCACTGTACATGTAACAATAACATTTGGCAATAACAATAACAATGCAGTTTCGTCTCCGATGGTCGTTGTTGCTGGATCCAGTCTGAGAAATTCCTTTCGGCAGAATAGTTGAGTGCCATCGATTGATGCTTGTTACTTTATAGTGGCGCACTATAAATATAGGAATATAGTTGAATATATAAACATGAATTGGACAATTGACCGGTCTTGAGTTTCTTGCTAGTTCCTATTGAATAAGAAAGCAGGAGTTGAGAGGCAGAGACAGAGACAGACAGATAGACAGACAATTACAGACAGGCAATAACAGACAGAGACAGACAGATACACAGAGTGACATAGAGAGACGAGAGAGAGAGACAGACAGAGACAGAGACAGACAGACAGACACAGACATAGAGAGAGAGACACACAGAGAGAGACACAGATAAAGAGAGAGGAGGACACAGACACACATAAAGAGAGGCAGAGAGAGGAGGACACAGAGGAGGAGGACACAGAAGAGGAGGGAAGGGGAGGTATTCAAGAAAATGCAGAAAGGGACAGATGATAGAAAGATTAAGATATAGAGGAGGAGAAGGAGGATCAAGAGGAGGAGAAAGGAGGAGAAAGGAGGAAGAGGAGGAGAAAACGATGAGGAAGAGAAGGATAAAGGATAAGAGAGGAACAGAAAGCTAAGAGGAGGAAGGTTTGACTCAATTGAGGTGAGACCAGAAGGAGCATCTTGGCTCAAGCGTTCCTCCTTTTCCCTTTCTGTTCTGCTATTGCATGCCGAGAGAGAGAGAGAGAGAGAGAGAGAGAGAGAGAGAGAGAGAGAGAGAGAGAGAGAGAGAGAGAGAGAGAGAGAGAGAGAGAGAGAGAGAGAGAGAGAGAGAGAGAGAGAGAGAGAGAGAGAGAGAGAGAGAGAGAGAGAGAGAGAGAGAGAGAGAGAGAGAGAGAGAGAGAGAGAGAGAGAGAGAGAGAAATAGAGAGAGAGAGAGAGAGAGAGAGAGAGAGAGAGAGAGAGAGAGTGAGAGACAGACAGACAGACAGACAGATAGATAGAGAGACAGAGAAACAGAGAGAGAGACTGCATTAAGATTATTCTGGATCACTACTTGTAAACTATTCTATGGAAACAATAAAAGGATTGATTGATTGATAAAACATCATCAGATATTCTTCTACGCTATGTCAGAGGTGTCACTGAGCTGTTACTGTTGCTGCACCAGACTACGCCCTGTGCTCGGAATCAAGTGTTGTGTCCATCCCTCCTTAAGACTCTGTTTCAGTCATCCTGAGGTGTTGATGTCATGACTGTGGGACCTCGTCCTAAGCAATCAAATTACACGCGCGAGACCTAAACAGCAGATGTTCATATTCATCGGACATACATAGACGATTATGTCCTTCGTATCATAGTCCTCTCTCTGTCTCTGTCTGTCTGTCCCCCTCTCTGTCTCTATCTCTGTCCCTGTCTCTGTCTGTCTGTCTGTCCCCTCTCTGTCTGTCTGTCTCTGTCTGTCTCTGTCTGTCTGTCTCTCTCTCTCTCAGAGTGAGAGAGTGAGCAGAAGAGAGCATAGTAAGCACAAAAGAGCACAGTGAACAGAAGAGAGCACAGTGAGCAAAAGTAAGATGCATTATGTTCTGCTGACGTACTGTAATTATATTACATTATATTGTAGCATTGCATTGCATTGTATTCGGTTGCATTGCATTGTATATTGTATACAGTGAGTCATCTTCTCTGACCTCATCTGACGATCCGCAATTGAGACAGATGTTTCTCCTGCAATCGACACAGATCCTTCGATCGGATTCCGTCATCCGGGTTTCGGCGCACACTGCGCATGTGTGCAGCGCCACTTCCGGTTCCGGTAAAGGATCCGGACGCTGAGGAGGAGGAGGAAGAGGAGGAGGAGGAGCGGCAGAAAGAACAGGAGCAGGAGCAAAAAATGGCACGTGACCTTCATCGTGTAATTCCCTGCCAATAAAAATACATCCGGATGATAGCGATGAGGTTGAAAACGAAGAAATTAGAGATTTTTAGAAAAATAAATGCTATAACAGGCTGAAATTAATGTATTTTTTACTATGAAAAATTATCGATGGCAACAAAAAGTATCATTTAGTTAGATGCTCACTAATTCATATCTAATTAACCAATATCAGTAATCTTTTCAATAATCTAACTAAAGCACTGTATCTCTAGCTACCTAACAACAAAGCTTTCTCTGCATGCTTTGTTTCCTCCTTCCCTCCTTCTCGTCATCCCTCAATCCCACACTCACTTACTCACTCACTCACGTACTCACTCACTCGCTCACTTACTCACTCGCTCACTTACTCACTCACTCGCTCACTTACTCACTCGCTCACGTACTCACTCACTCGCTCACTTACTCACTCGCTCACTTACTCACTCGCTCACTTACTCAATCAGTCGCTTAGCTATTCAAATCCCTCATCTAATCAATCGGTGAGTAACTGGCTCACAAAGTCGTTTCGTTCTGCGAGTCACAGCTACATCTGACATTACATTGCGTCTGACAATACATTACACATGACATTGCAAGTGACATTACATCTGACATTACACCTGACATTACATTGTGTCTGACATTACATTACACGTGACATTGCACGTGACATTACATCTGACATTACACCTGACATTACATTGTGTCTGACATTACATTACACGTGACATTGCACATGACATTACATCTGACATTACACCTGATAAATAAGAGGACAACAACAGAGAGAGAGAGAGAGAGAGAGACAGACAGACAGACAGAGACAGAGACAGAGACAGAGAGAGACACAGAGACACAGAGAGATAGAGACAGAGACAGTGATAGAGAGAGTGACAGAAGGCCATAGCACCCAAACACCTATAGGAAGCATTGCAAAAGAAGCAGGCCAGCCAGGAAGAGAGGGACAGATGACAGAGACAAACAGAGACAGACGGACAAATAGACAGACAGAGACAGACAGACATTGAGAAAGAGCAAAGGCATTTCGCTAATGACTGCATAATCCTGGTTCCGTAGAGACGTCATCTCTCCGTGACTAGCAGCTGAATGAAGCATCGCCAGCGGTGGATAGGGATAGGAAAGGGTAATATCAACAGCAGCAGCAGCAGCTGAGGAAGAGGAGGAGAAAGGAAGAGATGGACGATGACAATTAGGCGGACTTCGACAGACAGGGAGGCGAACCGACAGGCATACAAGACGAAGAGGAAAAGTAACGCTCGTAATATCATGTAAATTATTCTAACTACAAATCGCAGAGTGCCGACGAGGCTCATGCTGCATCATTAGCACAAATAAACGACAAGTAGACTGCAGAGATAGGAGAGAGACAGACAGACCGACAGAGGGAGACAGAGAGAGACAGAGACAGACAGAGACAGAGCAAGAGACATAGACATAGACAGGGACAGGGACAGGGACAGAGACAGAGACAGAGACAGACAGAGACAGACCGAGACAGACAGAGGCAGAAAGACAGACAGACAGACATACAGACACAAAGTCAGAGACAGAGAGACAGACAGACAGACATACCAGACCAGACAGACAGACAGGAAAGCAGGCAAACGGACAGAGACAGCATTCATTTCAATCTCCTCTCGAAATCTTCTCTTCTCTTCCGTCTCCTTCTTCCTCCTCCTGTTGCTCTGCTTTGCCCTCCCCCACTCATTCTCCTTCTCCTCTTCCACCTCTTCCTACTCCTCTTCATCCTGCTCTTCTCTTATTGCTCCTCTGCATCCTTCTTGTCTTCCTCATCTTGGCAGTGCTCCTCCTTTTTGTCCCGTTCTCCAGTCCTCTCTTTGCCCTCTTAGTTCTCCCCCTCCTCTCTCTCCTATTTCTTCTCTTCTTCTACCTCCTCTTCTTCCTCCTGCACTGCTTCCATTTCTCCTCCTTTTCCTCCTGTTCCCCTTTCTTATCATCTTCGTGAGTTTCTTGTAAGGCGCTATATAAATGGCCATATACATACATACATACATCTTTCTTGTCGTACTCCTTTTGTCCTTCCTCCTCCTCCTCCTCTTCCTTCTTCTTCTCCTCCTCTTCCTTCTTCTCCTCTTCCTCCTCCTCTCCCTTCTTCTTCTCCTCCTCCTCCTCTTCCTTCTTCTCCTCCTCCTCCTCCTCTTCCTTCTTCTCCTCTTCCTCCTCCTCTTCCTTCTTCTTCTCCTCCTCCTCTTCCTTCTTCTTCTCCTCCTCCTCCTCTTCCTTCTTCTCCTCTTCCTCCTCCTCTCCCTTCTTCTCCTCTTCCTCCTCCTCTTCCTTCTTCTTCTCCTCCTCCTCCTCTTCCTTCTTTCTCCTCTTCCTCCTCCTCTTCCTCCTTCTTCTCCTCCTCCTCCTCTTCCTTCTTCTTCTCCTCCTCCTCTCCTTCACCATTTCGCAAACAAGGGGCTAAATCCGGAGTTGACTGGTACTAAGCTGCAGATGTTTGAACAAACTCTTCAACCCGAAACAATCCGTATCGAGGCGGGAAGATATAGCGCCCACACCCAATCCATAATTCCACGCCCACTTTGAGCACTCTCCTTAATACTCCACACAAAAACACAAACACAAACTTACTGGCATACATAAGCATACACACAAACACGCACACACACACGCAAAAATCTGTTAGTTTCATATGTGATTATTTAGTCAATGACCAATCATATTATATTTTGTCTTACCAGGGCCTAGTACGTATGGGGGGATGGAAGCAGACTGCTTCCAATTTGTGCCAGAGGGGGAAAAGTTTTCCCCCCCTAGTGAAATGGATGTTGCTGTACAACTGACAATACTCACTCAACTGTCAACTGTTGCAATGCATTGGAACATAGTTAAACTATAACTATTTTTCAAGTAAAATAAAAAAAGTGTAACTAACAGTTGGGAATTGATTTTGCAAATAATATGTTAACTAAACTAAAAAAATTTAGTTAAACTTTTTCCAACTTTTTAAGAAACTTTTTGACAAACGTGAAACATTTTCACAATAACAGAGGTTAAGTGTCCTGTAATAATGCAGAGAGGGTCAATGACATTTTCACTTTCAAGCTATGTAATGTGTACTAGACTAATAACAGTCCTACTACAGTTCTACCAGAAAATAATGAAGACAGTAACTGCTGCTAATGCAAACAATGATGGAACATACAATGTGATGCAGTTCGATTGACTTTGCCCCCACTCCTTCTCCTCCTCTCCTCCTCCACCTCTTCCTACTCCTCTTCCTCCTGCTCTTCTCTTATTGCTCCTCTGCATCCTTCTTGTCTTCCTCATCTTGGCAGTGCTCCTTCTTTTAGTCCCGTTCTCTAGTCCTCTCTTTGCCCTCTTCGTTATCCTCCTCCTCCCTCTCCTATTTCTCACGCGCTCATGTTACTATCACCTGAGGCGCCTGAGAGCCATCAGAAGATCTGTTTTCTCTTCTGTGTTTACAACCATAGTCCATGCTTTCATCTGCTGTCGCATTGACTACTGCAATTCACTATTTGCTGGGCTTCCCAAGGCAAGCTTATCCTCTCTTCAGTCGGTTATGAACACGGCAGCCAGGCTCATCGCCCGTCTTCCTCGCTACTCTCACATCTACACCTACATGACTGATGCCCTACACTGGCTCCCCGTTGCCTCTCGTATCCAATACAAGGTACTGCTCTTAGTCTTAAGAACTCAACTGGGACTAGCTCCTAAATATCTTTGTGACTTAATGCACAAACCTTTATCTGCTGTCTCTTCCCGCCCTCTCCGGTCTGTGGATCGACTTGATCTCCTAGTTCCTCGGGCAAGGACTGCCACGGCCCAGTACCGTGCCTTCGCCATCGTGGGCCCTTTTATGTGGAATGACCTCCCCTCTCAATCCGCCTTAAGATTTTAGTCGGGGTCCCACCTTCATCCCTTCGTTGCTTGAAGACTTTCTTATTTCCCTGGGCTGTCACGCTGAGAGCGCCTGTGAATAGCTAGTGCTGTAAGAGGCGCTTTACAAATTCTCAGATACGATACGATACGATACGATTTCTCTTCTTCTACCTACTCTTCTTCCTCCTGCACTGCTTCCATTTCTCCTCCTTTTCCTCCTCTTCCTCTTTCTTATCATCTTCGTGAGTTTCTTGTAAGGCGCTACATAAATGGCCTCATACATACATACACACATACATACATCTTCCTTGTCGTACTCCTTTTGTCCTTCCTCCTCCTCCTCCTTCTTCTTCTCCTCTTCCTCCTCTTTCTCCTCCTCCTCTTCCTTCTTCTTCTTCCTCTCCTCCTCCTCCTCCTCCTCCTTCTTCTCCTCCTCCTCCTCCTTCTTCTTCTCCTCCTCCTCCTCCTCTTCCTTCTTCTTCTCTTCCTCCTGCTTCTCTTCCTTCTTCTCCTCCTCCTCCTCTTCCTTCTTCTTCTTCTCTTCCTCCTGCTCCTCTTCCTTCTTCTCCTCCTCCTCCTTCTTCTTCTCCTCTTCCTCTTCCTTCTTCTCCTCCTCCTGCTCCTCCTCCTCCTCCTCCTCTTCCTTCTTCTCCTCCTCCTCCTCTCTTTCACCATTTCGCAAACATGGGGCTAAATCCGGAGTTGACTGGTACTAAGCTGCAAATGTTTGAACAAACTCTTCAACCCCGAACAATCCGTATCGAGACGGGAAGACATGGCGCCCACACCCAATCCATAATTCCACGCCCACTTTGAGCACTCTCCTTAACACTCTACACAAAAACACATACACAAACTTACTGGCACACACACAAATACACACACACAAACACGCACACACACACACAAAAATCTTTTAGTTTCATATGTGATTATTTAGTCAATGACCAATCATATTATATTTTGTCTTACTTAATCATCATACCACAATCACTGTTCACTAACTGACTCACTGGCTGTAGGACTGACTCACTTGTTATATAACTCAATAGCTTACTCATTCACTCATTCACCCCACCACTCCATTCGCTTGCTCTAACAACTATTCACTTGCTCGCTCGCTTTAACTTTTTCACTAAGTCATCCACCCAACCGTCTAACAAGTAACTCACTCACTCAATCAATCAATCAATCACTGACTCACCCACAAACTCACTCACTCACTCACTCACTCACTCACTCACTCACTCACTCAATCAATCAATCAATCAATCAATCACACACCCACACACTCACTCACACACTCACTTAATCACTCACTCACTCACCCACGCACTCACTCACACACTCACTCACTCAATCAATCAATCAATCAATCAATCAATAACTCACACACACATACACTCACTCACTCACTCGGTACCTAAATCACACCCATACTCATACACCCACCCACCTAATCATCCATTCCCTCTGTTCCTGTTTTTCCACCAAAGCACTCCTAAAAGCAGATACCGCAGTGACTGCAGGTGTAGTCAGTGACATCAGTAATTGTGCTACGTAAGAAGTAACCCACGTATTCGAGTTTTATCAGACAATTTCCTAATTGGCTGCAAATCACACAGTTGTCTATGATTGGGTTCTTTGCAAGTAATAGTTCTGACTAGATCAGTATCTGCTGTTTCCAGACCACAAATTTATAGACAACACATTTCGAGACCAGACGTTTCCATATCAGACATTTCCAGACCATACATTTCCAGACGACACATTTCCATATAAGACATTTCCAGACAATACATTTGCAGACCAGACAAGCAGTAAACAACGGACGCACTGGACGAGTGATACATGTATATGCCACAGCTGAACACCGAAAGTCAGACGATACTGATCCAGAATTTATAGGCAAAATATATATATCATAAATATGTCATGATATATATATATATATATCACAAATATCACAATGCATTATATTATGATATTTGAGCCAGATATTATACATATTCCCTGTAAGACAGAAATTTATCAATTTATGAGAATATATTTATATTTATTTATATATTTATATATGTATTCTCTCTATAGTTATTTACATATACATACATTGTATTATCTCTGTGAATAA
>JACEVL010000126.1:1467500-1470000 GCA_020284085.1 Aporrectodea caliginosa | reverse complement strand
CACATAGCTCTCAGTCAAAGACAAGGACACTGCTATAGACGCAAAGAAGTACACCTATGTTAATATAGCCTATTATTATTTCATAATATACAGCTCTACATGCAGATATGATCAACAGATAAATATATATATATATATATATATATATATATATATATATATATATATATATATATATATATATATATATAATGCATGCACACAAATGTATATAAAATGTATATAATATACTAATCATACATGAATATTTCGTATAAAAGCACGACTCATATTTGTCTACAAGGACACTGCTGCTAGACGCAAAGAAGTACACCTATGTTAATATAGCCTATTATTCAGATAAATACATACCTACAAATCGCCCTGTATATACATATATACTTAGTCTTTCTCAACATGTGAACTTGATCTGTCGAAGCTGTTACTATCAGCTTCGCCAGCTCCGAGTAGTTTCTCGCTCTCTTTCTCATGACGCACTAGTGGTTCTTGTGCATGCCTTCGTTACTAGTCGAATTGACCACTGTTGCTCGATCCTCGTTGGCCTCCCTCTTGGGGTTCTGGGGCGACTAGATCGAGTTCTGCGCTCAGCTGCTCGGCTTATTGGGCGAATTCCCAAATTCGGCTCTGTCTCTGCCTACATGCGCGATGTGTTACACTGGCTGCCTGTGGCCCAACGGATATCATACCGTATTGCTTCTTTGGTTTCACGCAGCATCCTTGGCTGTGCTCCATCTTACCTGCGCAACCTCTGCCGCCCAGTGTCCGACGTTGTAGCGCGTCGGGCGCTTCGCTCTGCGACGACGGGGCAACTCCTAGTTCCGCGGGCTCGCTTGACTGCTAGGCAGCGCCGAGCTTTCTCGGTTGCAGGCCCCTCCATCTGGAATGACCTGCCATCGGAGCTGCGCTTGCTACCTTTGATCAGTCAAACTAGGTTTTATAAATCACTTAAGTCTTTTTACTTTTGCCGTGGCTGGGCTGGGAGCGCCTCTGAGTAGATTTCTTGAAGGGGCGCTATATAAATTTCCAGAATGAATGAATGAATGAATGAATGAATGAATATATGTATATTTATGTGTGTGCGTGCGTGCGTGCGTGTGTGTGTGTGTGTGTGTGTGTGTGTGTGTGTGTGTGTGTGTGTGTGTGTGTGTGTGTGTGTGTGTGTGTGTGTGTGCGGGTGCGTGTCAAAACATACATGTCAATTACACATCTCACTGACTACTAAATATTTATGTGAATATCTGTATTGATTTACATATGCACACGCATACACGTATAGGCCTCCGTATGTTTACATGTATTTAGCTGTCAGTGTGTATGCGTATATCTTCATTTATACACATACGCATAGATTTTATGTATCTAGTCGTATATGGGCTAAACGAGTGGTCAATAGGTGGCACTCCATGGCGGTGCCTGCTCTGGCTATACGAATGGACGTATACACCGCGCGCCGCAAACGATCTGTTGCGAAGCTTAGGACGAGGTCTGATCAATAGTATTATACCGTCGTACAAAATGCGCTGCTAGGATTACAATGCGCGCTGTCTTGCTTCCTTCTATCGTCACCTATTTTTCCATTCCATTGTCGTGTTCTTCTTTCTCATCCTCTTGTTTCTTGCTTATTTTATTTTCCTCCTACTGTTGTCCCATTTTTCATTTCTTCCTTTTCCTCCTCCTATAGTTCTTCTATTCCATTCCATCCTCCTTCGATTTTCGGCCTCTCCCTCCTCCTCCTCCTCCTCTTTCTCTGTCTCTTTCTCCGTTTCTCACTCTCGTCCTCTTCCTCCTCTTTCGCCTTCTTTCCCCGTTCTATCTGTCATCCATATATACTTGGTTTCTCTTCGGCACTAAAGTCCCTTACTTTCGTATTCTATTGTCAATTTCTTCTTTCTCTTCCACCTGCGCTACATCCTTAACAAACTCCTCCAATTCCTCTGTCTTCTCCTCTGTCTCTTGCTAAGTATCTTCCTATGGCTCTGTCTTCCTCTGCTCCTCATATTCCTCAATCTTTTCTTCCTCCTGTTCCACTTTCGTCTCCTCACCTCCATTCAACTGCAGTGTTTTCCTATTCCTCCGATTCTTCTGGCTTCTCCTATTTCTCTATCCAACTTTCTTCCTCCCATTTAACTGTCTTCCCTCTCTCCAATTCCTCTTACTCCTCTCAATCATCTCTTCCTTCTATCCCTCGGTCTTCTCCACTTTCGCCAATTCTTCTGGCTTCTCCTATTTCTCTATCCGACTTTCTTCCTCCCATTTAACTGTCTTCCCTCTCTCCAAATTCCTCTTACTCCTCTCAATGATCTCTTCCTTCTATCCCTCGGTCTTCTCCACTTTCGCCAATTCTTCTGGCTTCTCCTATTCCTCTATTTTCCTTTCTTCCTTCCATTTAACTGTCTTCCCTCTCTCCAATTCCTCTTACTCCTCAATCATCTCTTCCTTCTATCCCTCGGTCTTCTCCACTTTCGCCAATTCTTCTGGCTTCTCCTATTCCTCTATTTTC